>JAUTXW010004416.1:0-79697 GCA_030620095.1 Kuschelorhynchus macadamiae | reverse complement strand
TTCAATGTAATTTTTTTAGCTCTTCTGAAATGTTTCCGGACGCACAGTGCTTCGAGTAGTAGAGATTATTGGACAAAAATAATACCACTTACCTCTGGCGGTCATAATACAATTTCTGACAAAATTGTTATTTTTTTACTTAGGCGAAAACATTTTGCACATAATTTTCTAAGTTAATCACATACAGGGTGTCCAGAAAAACTTACAACTAAGATTTGTAACATTGACATAGAGGGTCAAAAAGAAAAATGTGCGTTTATAAGCCATTGTAACTTGTTTTTATTATAAAACACAAAATTAAAATTTAACAAACACTATTTAAACTACACTAACACTTAATTACTAAAATTTTTAAACATAAAATAAATAACAAACTTTAAACTCAGAGCTAATTATTAGTCCGAATCGCTTTCATTGCTTAATATTTCAGAAACATTGAATTCCAAATTTAAATCTTCTGAAACAAGTAAATCATTTTTTTTTAGATATTTATTAATTTCATTGTTATATTTGCTAGTTTTCTGTTTCATAACTTTTCGGTTTATTGATAGTAAGGGCTCTGATGTCAGCAATAATATGTTCATCAAATCTTTGTTACAATTAGTTCGTGATGATTTGCGGGTGTGAGATAATCGGTTTTTCCTAACTTCCTTGTGCCTTGCTTCTAAGGCGTCTTCTGACAGTTGTCCAATAGGTAAGTCGAAAGCACTTATTATCTCACACCCATGAATCAAGACTTTGTGGACAGTTGCAGGCATATAATACCAACTGTAAGAATTATACAAATTACGAGTTTCCTGTAACAAACTCCGAAACTTTTCTAATTCAACATGGTACCCGCTAGCCAATATCCTAAGTATCAACGAAAACTTAACAATAAGTTCCTTGTCGATACTTGTTATCTCCGAGCTGAGATCGGGATTAAAAAAAAACGCCTTGCGGTGTTTCCATCATTTGTGGAGCCATATCCCGGTTTTGGTTTATCCACAATCAGTCCCATCTTCGATTTAAATTCTGACTGGATACGTTTTTTATTATTTTCTACTATTTTTTTATTTTCATTTCCTTCAACCCGCCATACTTTTATTGGGAGTCTATACGCAATATGCAAAAGGCACTCAAAAAAACGTATCCAGCAGTGAAGTGTGGATAAGCCAAAACGAAAGTTTTCCCTATTTACAGACCGATTGACAACGTTTTCGTGGTTCATTTGCTTTGGGGTGGCTCCACAAATGATGCACTTGGATGCTGAGTTGGTGCCGGAAAGAATATTAGTTACACTACCGTCCATCATAGTGAAAATTAATTCGAAAGTTATATTATAAGTTTGATTGTGCATATTTATTATCGATACTTTCAACAAATTGATATTTTTTATCATTTTTTGCTCTTCCAATCGCACTAACTTAGCAAATATAAACTTTATTGGTCGACAAAACAAGGTCGAGGAACTTGTCATATTTACCCATACATCCTCATTTGTGCAAGTATTAATCAATTTTAATGGCACTAGTGCAATTAGAAAGATATATTCATCCGTATGTTGGTCATTACTGAACTTCTGCTTATATGTGCTATGCCCACTACTGCCATCAAAGCCCCACTTACAAATTAATTTTAATTCTTTCCCACTCGGTACGCTTGAAACATTTAGAATACTTTCTGCGGTTTTATCTAGAAGATCTTGTAAATTTACTTCAGAACTGACTTCATCAGTATTAATTTGAGACGGCAAAAGTGCTTTTTTTGCAATGTTTAAAGCGTACAAACTTGGAAAGCAATCCTTGTGCAAAGCATTAACTACTGACCTTAAAGCTAAGTATTTTCTTTCGGATAAGTCTAAGCACAGGGCTAAAGCCTGATGTGGTGTCAAAACCTTATCTAAGGAATCTTGATTATTAGAGCTACCAGCCAAATTAGCAGCAAAGTTAAGCTCAGCTTGAAATCTGCTTTGTATTAAATCTAAGACGCGTCTTTTTTTTGTTTTTGTAGAAGCTTCCTCAAAAGGGATGGTGGGTCTTCCGCGAGATTGACTTGATCGTGGTTGCAACACCAACGGTTGTAATGGTTGCACTTGAGGTCTTTTAAAAGCCACAAAATCTTTTGATGTGGCTACCGGTTTGCTTAGCCAACTTTTGTTGCGCTTTATAAATCTTTCTCAAGTTCTAGAGCTTTCCTGCCACAGTTTAGTCATTTTCATGCAAAAAATTCTACCCATCTTTGAAATTCGTGCCGATAATTCTTCCGAACAATCTCTTAAATCAAGTATTTCACATATTTTGTTAAATGTGTTTTGCTGGCGATGACTATGTGAACTAGTTATCCAAACATCTACCAGATCAGCGTTTTTGATATAAATACACTCTGAAATAAAATATCTGAAATTACCTGTGGTGGCAGGTAGGGGCAGAATATCGATACAAAATCTGAAACCTTATATTTTCTCCTACTTAACTAAAACAGTATCAGAAAGAGATATTTAGAGATATTTTGTAAACCTTTACCAAAGTTTTCAAATATAGTTGTGTTAACAACTAATCTGTTATTGCTAATTGAAATATCAGGTAAAATCGTACATTTGGACTCAACAATTAAATATATAGTTAAAATTTAATAAACCTACCTGGAGCTTGACAATCCATAGCGATTTTCTTTTTAGAGTGAACAGTTTCAACAATAACTCGTTAATGAAAACTCCGTTCTGAACGCAAGCAAATTATTGTTAAACTGACATTTAGGCGTTGATCGAAATTCATTTGTCTCTACAGTGCTAATCAAGGATGACCTGATTTAAATAAACTTTGTAATGCGTGTTTTGGATACTTATACTTATATTGATGTTATAAAAATATAAATAATTATTACTTTGTTTTGTGATTATTGTCCATTGCTCAAAGCACTGTGCGACGTCTCAACAATCTTTTTCAAAAGATTTTTTCTGTAGTGGAGTTTAATTGCTTGAATTACATGTTGATCCATTGGCTGAATTAATGGAGTGCAGTTGGGCGGCAAAAACACAATAGAAATTTGGGAGTCGTCACTTGCTAATTCTACTGGATGACCAGGTGCATTATCCAGAATCAAAACAGCTTTTGGTGGCAATTTTAATTCCTTCGTCTTTCGACGTACGGCAGGAACAAAAGACGTAGGAAACCATTCCGTGAAGATTTCCCTCGTTACCCATGCCCTATTTTGTCCCTTGTAGATGACTGGAATGGTACTGCTTCCAAATGAACGTGACTTGTTTGATTTTACCAAAACTAACAATTGTAATTTGTGAGTACCTGTAGAATTAGAGCATGGCATAAATGTAATTCGCTCTTTATATTGTTTTCTTGCTGGTGCCGAATTTTCTCCCGCATGAGCCAATGTTTTCTGCGGCAACATTTTCCAGAAAAGGCCGCTTTCATCCTCATTGTAAATTTGATCTGCCGCAAGTTTAAGTTCTTCAATTTTCTTAAGAAACCGATGTTTGAAAGGCTCAACAGCCGTAGGGTCAGTAGATAACATTTCCCCTGATGTGGATAATTGGCGGATACCATAACGATTTTTAAACTTTTGAAGCCAACTAGAGCTAGCCTTGAAATTGTCGTTTTTATACGTTTGTGTATAAAAAAATTTGGCTTTTTCGCAAAGGAGCACACCAGACACAGGGGTTCCTAAAATAATTTTAGCCGTTAGATCATAAAAACGGATACATAATGTTTTATAAGCTAACATACCTCTAGACCTCTCCTGTAAAAACCAATTATAAAGAGCCTTTTCGACATCAGGGTGGGCACTTAATTTGAGACTTCTCCGATTTTTAGTTTCAGTGTTTAAGGTGGCGACATATCCAAGTATTTTCTGGCTATTCTTTTTTAAATCGGATATTGTGGACTTTCCAACATTGTATTTTAAAGCCGCCCCTGTGACAGTCTCACCAGCTTGTAAACTTTTTAAAATTTTAATTTTGTCACTCAATTTTAAACAAGTACGCTTTCTTTTCGGCATCGCGAACGCTAAAATCTTCAAAAACGTATGTCCAGCTCAAACACGCATCAACTCGACAGAATAACTAAGATGCGCACGTGACCGATTACACGACGCCGCGCGGCTCGCCAGTTATATATTCGATTGGTGGGGACGACGATTTTAGATCGAAGGAGCGGCGTTGTTCGGTTAACCGAGGCTTGTTCGGATAAAGGCATCAGTTTGTTCGTGTTCGGTTAACTGGATATTCGGAAAATCGCATGTTCGGATAATAGTTACACTGTATATATATATACATATATATATATATATATATATATATATATATATATATATATATATATATATATACAGATTTACATTATATTTTTGTTATATAATTTATTATTAAGCCAGTGTGGCATTACTATCAGTTATTAAAACCGTCGTCGCGATTTACATTGATCCTGAAGGTTTTGTGCTTAATATACCATCGAGAACGAAATACCCTGCATATACAGCCCGTGCAAAATAACTTTTAGTTTTTTTTTATCCTTTTTCGGTTTTCGAACATATTCCCTTTGATGACAAAGCGCCCGTACACGTATAAAGCTCTAGCGGTCACCGGGAATTTTGATATAAAACCGGAAATACCTGCCCTAGGGTGGAGTGAAGCAAATTTCATTAAACTTTGGGGAAAATTAACGACAACCAACAGGGACGTGAGCTTCGAAACATAAGATCAACTAGACAGTCAATCGATAATGAATTAAATATATGAAAAAGGACACACTTAAAATTGCAAACTTGAGGAAAGAAATTCTGAAATGAGTTATTAGAAATAAGAGATTAGCACAGAAAACAAAAATGTATTAATTTGTAAGTATGGTTCATTGTTTTAAGGGCTAATATTAACCGTAATTGTTATTTTATCGTTTTTTAAAAAGCAAAATTATATATCTGCCCTAGTCTCCCTAAGCTACATATTCATAAATTCAAGACAAAAAAATATGTATTGGGTACAAAAAATACAAGTATACATATCTCTTTATAGGTACATATTTGACTTAAAAATATATATTTCTTGAATTAAATTATTTTAAAATCCGAGGATTTTAATTAAGAACAAAATAAACGAGTATACGTTTTTATGGATAATGTAAAAAAATAGATTATGTGTGTTATTAGATATGCTCACTGTGATAAGAGATCTTAATTCTGATTGGCTGTTAAACGATTGTTTTACAAATAGGTTTAAGAATATTACTATTACTAATCTTACGCTCATGGCCATTGACATATTATGTCAACTTTACACCGTTATCTAAAATTAGGAGTATAGATAATTTTGTCTTTACACATTTATTTACTTTAATAATTGCATTAACACGGTTTTATAAATTAATGAAACAGTACAAGATGTTGGGCCTCCCTGTTGTTATGTCCATGGGTGTTGCCATTTGAAGATCCAATAATAGATTTTGTATGTTTTTAAAAAAAAGTAAATATAGATACTATCGGCGCCATTATTGTATTTATCTTTTTTTTATTGCAAAAAAATATGTTTTGGTTGTGTTTTTATTTTTAAGGCTGCTGATTCTGAGGTCCTTAACTATTCTAAGGACATAGGCAAGTGTCACCTCCGCCTGTGGGGTAATCCGCTATTGGATAAACAACCAGATTCTAAATAAATAACCAAAAAAAACAAGAACCATGTTATGATATCTTTTGTTTTTTTGACGATATACATTTCCTCCTAACTAAATTAATCAAGGTTTTAACAGCGTATTTTATACTAAATAATATCACGGAAATACCAACAAGTAAGACGGCTATGACATCCACCATGTGGTACTGATACCAAGGCAACTCAGCTCCAGCAACCCTTAAATGTGGGGCACCATTGTGCCTTATGACATATTCCACCCAATACACAGCACTCTGCATGGGAGTCATAGGTTTGTCGTGGTATATTTTCGATTTTCTTCGTACGTTTTCCGTATACTTCGGGTTGTTTAACAACTCTTCGATGATGTTTGTCAAATTTTGTTCGTTAAAGTTCGGATCCGAGTAGCTCAGTTTCAGGCCAAAACCATCCTTTACTGCATTATTAGCATTCATTTCTTGATCTCCGAAAATGGGAATTGATAAAACCGGTACAGCATGGTAAACGGTCTCGGTGGAGCTTAGCAGTCCTCCTTGGGTGATGAATAATTTAATGTTGGGATGTGCTAAAAATAAAAATTCAAATGAGTGATTTTCATTAAATAAGAAAACAAAAGATTATGCAGTCAAAATGGTAATAATAATTTTTACTAATAATAATGCTTGCCATCCAGGACAAAGTCCGTCCTAACAAACAGAAGAGAAACATCGATCACATAACGAGAGACAAGTCAGCAACGAAGGTCGTTCATCAAGCATTAGCCACAACATACAAACTAACGGAGAACACAGACCCTTATTACCATTACACACGAACATCCATACTTGAAAGCGAAGACCACAAGCTCTATTGGGACATTGACATTCACAGTGATAAAATAAGACCCAATATCACCTTTCAATCCAAAAAAGAAAAGATCACTTATCTAATTGGCATGGCTATCCCCAACGACGAGAACATCCAAGCGTATACAGTGAGAAGACCGCCAAATACACCGACTTGGAAATGAAATAAAAAGGCTGTGGAAACAGAAAAGTCATCATTGTTCCTCTCGTCATATCAGTAATAGGCTTCACCCCAACAAGGTTTATACCGCATTTGGCCCAAATAGGACTTAATACAGACATTCACAGGAACATCCAGAAATCGGTCATTTAGAAAACATGTAGCATCGTTAGATTATTTCTTAATACACAATAGTTGTTTTTTTTCTTTTCCTTTTTTTTGTACCGACTTGGTGTAATCCCGTCAGTATAAAATACAACCACAGGAATACTGTAAGACAACAAGAAGAAGAAAGAAATAATAAAAATAATAATAATATAATAATTGGAACGTATAAATATTCTATTATTTGACTGTCTTCTTTCTGGATATTTATTCCTATACAGTGTTAAGCGGGTTAGGCGTTTTTCCAGGCTTCTGTATAAAACACAAAATTTTACAGGGTGTTGTAAAAATTCGACGAAAAGTCCAAAATATTGATACAGATAGTATACAAACTAAAGCAAGATTTTAAACCAAATTGTGACGTCGTTATCACAAATTTAGTAGCAATAGGAAGATTAGTGTCTTAACAGCAGCTGTGGCAGTAAAAGCAATGTGGTTAGGCCAGCACGGGTTATGTTCATGCCAAGTGCCAAGTTGGTAAAAGAAAGGTTTCATACCACTAAATATTGATATATTATCTACTAATAAAGATTCAAAAAGCTAATTCGTCTTGCGGTTAAACCGTATTTTACAAAAAAATAACACTAGGTTTCTATACGAAATTAAAGAAAAAAAAATGACAAAATATACATATGAACCTCGACAATTTATTTGTTTATGTTGATATTTTCATTAAGGATTGCATTTCAAATGACAAATGAAATCACTGTGACTAGATTACGCAATAGATAGCTCATTTAAATGGGACGCCATAAGTTGGTCCAGAGACATCAATGCTCTCCGAAACTCTATGATTTCGTGCGGTAACCCTCGACTCGCGAACGGAAACGAGACGCGGGGCGTTGCCAGTCACTAATATTAGAAGAGATCTTTTAATTAAAAGAGGAATTTGGTTGATAATCTTTAGGGTTGAAATTTGATACAGGTTAGCTTGAAATAAAGTTTACAGGAGTAAGCATATACGTTTTAATAGAAAACCAACTTATTCATACAAAAACCTGAATAACTAAATCAAAGAAACAACGCTAAATATTATTTTAATCAAAAAACAGTTTTAAACCTACTAACTTATACAGGAAGAGAAGCATTTATTGCTTTTTGAGATACTTGTATGTACGGGGTGAGTTATTATATTAGGACACCCACCTACAAGGTTATTTATTAACAAAGATAGAGAAAAAGTGTAGGGTAAAAAATACGCTTTTTTAATGAAATACCCTGTATATCATTTATTTGAAATTGATATGAAATTTTAGTTTAACTGCAACATTACTTGCCAAATAAGTCTAAGACAATATTATAATATAATGCAAAAGTTGCTACAGTTAAACCAAAATAATTGTAAAACTGGTTGGGCTAATTAATCAAAATATTAATTTTGGAAATAAGGAAAAAATAACATTCATAAAAATTATAAGAATACAAGGTCACCCATTTAAAAAAACGTATTTCGTTATATTTTTTAAGGCATATAGATAGGCGTGCGATAGTCGTTTGTTTTTTTCGTAACGGATTCAGGCGGTTAAAAAGAAACCCAAAAGCTTTTATATTTACATTTTTCCTCTCTCTTCGTTAATGAACCTTGTAGGTAGGTGTCAAAACATAATGACCCAACCTGTACATTTTTTAAATTAGATAATCCAAAAGAAGCTAAGTAATTTCATCTTACTAAACACATCGTAAATAAGACAAGCGGGTTTTTCATAATCAGCAAAATTTGGCGGAAATAATATAAAGAGCAAAATAGTAGAGTAGAGGTAAGTTTTGATTGAATTAGCTGAATTTTTATTTTTAAATGTATTGATTTAATAATCTGATATGTTGTGATAAAGAAAATGTTAATTTATAATTATTGAAGTAAATAATTGAAATTATTTTGTTTTATTATCGTGTTTTAAATATCCGACTGCGTTTTTGTTTAGGCCAGGTTAGGCCAGGTTTTTGTTTTGGGTTGACGTAAAAAAAGAGCATCTATTACAAACCAATAAAGACAAATCCATGAGATGGCAACGGTGTGCGCGGAAACGAAATACAAAGTGTAAGTGTTATATATTTGAGTTTCAAAAGGTGTTTTCTCAAAAAACTAATGGACCCTTCACATTATTGAAATTTAGAAATTACTAGTAAAAATAGAATATGTTTTTTTTTTATATTTTTTAAAATTCGTGGTTACATACAGCAATATAGACCCCAAAGAAATCTTAGATTTAGATGGGCGTAACGCACTACTTTTAAACTCACCTAAAATATCTTGCTGCGGCATCCAACTTTTGATCAAAACGTTGTCCGGTAAGTCGGGCAATTCTTCTTCGAACTTCCACAACACTTTCTGTTTCAATTTCCTGAAAACATCCAGGAACACTTTCTTTTTCTCATGGGGCATACTTGCGCTCTTTAACGTCGAACCCAGACTGAAATATATCGCCCCGTCCTTTGCACTGTCCAAAAACTCTTGCAAATCCTGGGGGAGCTTTTTGGGTGGCTCGATATGGTAACCCCCAATTTCTATCATGTTGGGGACCAGGGGTACTGCCGCCCCCATGCTTATGTGCGAATTCAGCAGTACCAAAGAGACGTTGTGGTATAAAGTGCTGAAGCTTGGAGCATCTGGAACAAAGTCATGTACTATCTGATCATGTATTGGCATTAGATAAGAATGAAAAACCACATGCATGCCGACATTGATAAAGAGATTCATACATCTTTCAATAAATGTCATATCCCTGGTTGTGTCAAGGCTCATCATCATATTTGGAATAGTTGATACAGGTCCTGGGTTGCCTACCTTATCGTTAATCCCAGAGTTTGCTCCGATTGTACTAAATAGTATTAAATGTCCTTGGAAGAGGTAGCTAAACACATTGTGACATTCGTTCATTGATTGGTCAACAATTATTGCGTCAAACGTTGCTCCAGACTCGATCAATTGTCTTACGTTGGGATTGTAAAATGTATCGTTTGAGATCTCTACGAATAATTCCATAACCTTTTTCATCATCTGAAAGTGACTGTCCTTTTTTTCCATGCTTATGAGGTCGCTATTCATAATAGCTAAAATGAAAAGAACATGTTATTTAAAACCTGAAACAAGAAACCTTTCGAAGTTTGACTTCTTCAGATTTGTTACATCTCAGACTAGTTGAAAAAGCTGTAGTGTAGACCAAGTTTAATTGTATGTACAGGGTGTCCCGTTTTCGTTGTTTTTATGGAGAGTATATATTAGTGAAGATAGAGGTTTCCGGTTTTCCGAGACTTGTCGAAAAGGTAAAAACTGGCTCTGATATAGTTCTTCACGTAGACTCCAGTGGCATAGTCAGATTTTTTTATGTGAGCTGTCGTTTTTGAGATATAACACAAACTTATAATTTTTTAAATGGGACACCCCGTATATTTTTATTTTATATTATTCAATTCACTATATATATACTTTTCTATTCGAATCGCCCAGTAATTTGCATTTTTTTAGAGATAGACTCAGTTTTTGGTAGTAGGCTGGGATTGCCTAAGCAAAACAAAAGAAAATTGTTGTCATGTTAAATAAATTACTTGTCAAAAACCTGTTGTTCGTTTCGAAGCTAGATTAGATAACCGCAACAATTATTTTAAATTGTATAATAAAAAATGGCTAGAAACCAAACGTTTTCTAATGGAGAAAAATATGTTGCTCTGCTTTGTACAATCCTACGAAGATGTTAACGAGGCTTCGGAACTATATTAATTAAAGTATGCTTAGCATTCGTCGTATTTTATAATAAATACGTTTTTATGAAGCTGTTGGCGTTTTAAACATAGGTGTCCAGAACGAAGACAACCCTGTTGCGCAACGTCGTATGATTTTCTGTAACTGGCATCACCGAACATAAAGAACGACAAGAAGGATCACTCTAAGCTCCACCCCAAATGTTGCCTTTCTCGTTCGTTCATCGATGCTACTATTTCACAGCAGAATTTACTAGAAATTACAGGCTGTAATATGTATGGCCCGAGAGCATTAACAGTCTGATATACACCGGGGTGTTTTGATAGTAACCGATCGGTAATGGGTGGCATATCCAGTAAGAGTCCCGCTAGCCATTCACCTGGCGTTAAACTCGAATTGGTTATACTTTCCATAGCGTGCTTTCCTTGCTACTTTTATAGAACCAAAGATATCCAATAAAAGCAAATTGGAAGATGTTTTTTGTACTACTTTAGACGAAATATTGGTTGGTTCATTAGTAAAATTACATACCTCAACATGTAGACTAGTCTGCCTACGAAATGTTTATTAATTTTTATTATTTTTTTAAAATTTATTCCCGCAACCGAGAATATGCAATCTCCAGACAGCTTTACGGTGCGTGGTCATTTCAGTGTTGCTTTTTTATAAAAGCTTAAGGTAAATGACACAATTTCTAATATTTTTTTATTAAACAATATTTTTTACATTATTCTTATTATGTATCGAAACATTCCCTAGATAGACTAGTCTACATGTTGAGGTATGTAATTTTATTAAACTAAATATTTGCTTTAATCGATTTAAAGTTAGATATTTTCATATAAATGCGAAAAAACCAAAAAATAAATTTTGTTTATAAATCTAAAAGCAACAAATAATCTAAACACACTTAAAAAAGGTTGTAGAATTACAATTTTACTAAAAAAAATTTTTACATGCATAACTAAATTAAATAAAAAGCAAAATTTCAGATCTTGGATTGTCGACATCATCAGTACCGACGCACACTGATAGAAAATGCAATTCTAGCATTTCAAAATCAAATTTTATCATTGAAATATTTTGCTTAAAAATAAAGTGAAAACGTATTAGGGATATCTGCTTGATATCACTGTATCATTTGTGAACACGTTGCGCAAAATCATCAAGTTTAAATGATGCTAAAAATCAACCGGGCTTGTGCCATATGAAGTGTTGACCGTTCTCTGCGATTTGGAATGACATTTGTAAATTGTAATAAGTATGTGTGTCAAGAAGTTGTGAATATTATAAAAATGGTACATATTTTTGGAGGTATGTAAGCTAGTTTTTTAGTATTTTCATACCAGTTGTAACGCGTTTGATTTGTTGGTAGACTTTCTTGTAAAGCCAAACGGAAAACTATCTTACTGACATTATGATAGAGCAGAACTTTGAAACGACTAAATATGACATTTAAATACAAGATTTATAATATTTTATGATATTTTCCCTTTTCGATAAGCTAAATTAGGCTTGCCACCTTTTGCCCCTTTTGGTGCAATTTGAATTTATTTTAGGTAAAGTTGCGTCTATAAATAGAGCGGACCTGTTTGATATCGCAAAATCAATTTGTCCTTTGCGTCCAATGTCGACGGAATGTCAGAAATTGCTATTAGATTATATTTTACATGTTACTGGTAATGATGAACCAACAAATAATACCCAGAAGCTACTCACAAAAGTTATTGATAGCTTTACAAAAAGTTTGACTGAGAAATGGAACAAAGCGAGAAGATTTGAAGCAAAATTTAGAAAAAATAACGAGCAATGGCTTTCTAGCGTGATAGTCATTTCGTCTCAAGATAGTCATTCAGTCAGAAGTTCTTCTTCGAGAGTTGGCCGTCCCAAAATATCATTCGAAGAAGGCAGTGAAGTTACTAAGCGCAGAAGAGTTCAGGAAAAGGTCTCATTGATCACCGAGGATGAACTTTGTTTAGCCACAGAAATAAAACTGCGTAAGAATGGTAAACGGGATGTTGCGTCAATGTTGCATAAAATGAGATCTTCCCCCAAGAATGCAACTAGGTTGAAAAAATTGGAAACTAGGACCGAGGACCTACGGCAAGTATCATTTTCTCCAGAAGAGGCGCTTGCGTTATTTGTTAGCTTTAAGTTTACAAGATACCAATATATCGATATAAGAAACCTCATCATTAAAAAAGGACTCAAAAAATTATTCCCGACATACGACAAAATTATCGAAGGAAAAAAAAAATGTTACCCTTTTAATATTCTGGCTACAAATACGTCAATCGAAGTACCGTTACAAAATATTTTAAATCATACTGCGTCCCGAGTTTTAGAGATGCAAAAAGTTGTTTTACCTACTTTTACCAATAATATTAATGAAACTGTCATTAATTTAACGATGATTTATAAGTGGGGTTCAGACGGAAGTGGCAGTCAAAGTAACTATAAACAGGTATGCGAGGCAGATGACTCAAATATACTGACTACTTCCATAGTTCCACTGCAGTTGCAGGTTAATCATGAAAAAAATAAAAAAATCTTATGGCAAAATCCTCGAACATCCTCTACACGGTTTTGCAGGCCTGTGCGAATCCAATTTATCAAAGAGACTAGCGAAGTAATAAAAGCCGAATTTGTCCATATTGAAAATCAAATCGAACAGCTGTCTACAATGAAAATTAATTTAAATAATAATGAGTATGTTATACACCATAAATTGTTACGAACTATGGTAGATGGCAAGGTTTGTAATTCGTTAATGTCAACATCCTCACAAAAATGTTATATTTGTCATGCCGGCCCTGGACAATTTAACAACCTTGATAATATTAAAACATTACCTATTAACTCTGATGCTCTAAGCCTCGGCTTGTCTACCCTTCACGCATACATTAGGTTCTTTGAATGTTTGATTCATATTTCATATAGGCTTAACATAAAAGTTTGGCGGGTTCCCAAAAATCAAAAAGATCAGTTCGAAAACAGAGAAAAAGAAATCATTCGTCAATTTAGAGCAGAAACCGGACTAATAATAGATCAACCAAAGCCAGGTATGGGTAACACCAATGACGGGAATACCGCCAGAAGATTTTTTGCTGACCCTTTATTATCATCTAATATAACCGGAAAAGATCAAAACCTTATTTATATATGTAGTGTTTTACTAAAAACTTTAAACTGCAGCTACCCAATCAGTTCAACCCGTTTTGGCCAATATGCCTTCGAAACAGCTGAGCTATTTGTTAAGCATTATGCATGGTACCCAATGCCCCCAACAGTTCATAAGATTTTAATGCACAGTAGGGAAGTCATTTTTTAATTCCGATAGGTCAATTAGGAGAGGATGCTCAAGAATCTCGCCATAAAGAGACAAAATATTACAGAGAGCATAACACTCGAAAAATATCTCGAAAACACACCAACGAAGATTTATTTAATATCCTCTTAGTATCCTCCGATCCCCTTATTTCCAGTTTGAGAGTTCTACCACCTAGGCAAGAGAGTATTTACTGTCGAGATGTTATTGATCTTCTGCTTCCACCTGAACCTCTATAGTTAGGTACCCTTTTTTAAAACGGTTTGTTTGTTTGTTCGTTTGAATCTCTTTCCATGAATAATGAAGAATGACTGAGAAAGTCAGAACACTATCGTTTTTGCACTGAGGCTTGAAAGTTTGCGCCCTTCAAATATGTATGTATATAAATGCCTTTTTTAACTTACTAAAGACATTTACGTGAGATTTACGTAAACTTCTTTTTTTTAATTTTCAAATATTAGCTTCCAAACTTTCAATTTTGGTACGTTTGCATACAAAATCTGTGAAAACTGGGGGTTTGGAGATTAATAAGTTTGGAAAATAGAAAAAAACGTTTATATACTTATGACGAATTGGTTCAACTTTCTATTATAATCTGTATCATATTTTGATAATATTGTAGTATAAAATAAACTATATTATAGCAGAATTATTTCCATGCTGATAGTTATGTATATATCTATAAATAATGTTATTTATCCGATTGTTAATCTATTAAGAGCTACTCTTTTGAAAATATATAAAGTCATTCGCTTAAGACTATCTTATTATTATTAACACCACGGCAGGGCTTGTCTAAAATCTGGACCCCCCCTTATCTCTTGAATGGTGTGGTATATTTTTATGAAAATTTGAGAACTTGAGTAGGATAACGTGAGCAAAATTTTAGGCATAAAATGACAGACATAAATGTCAAATCGAGTGCCAAATTCAATTTGCCAAGTTCAATTTGGAAAAAAAAGGTTCGTGTAAAAATTGAAGAGAGGTACAGATTATTTAATTTTGACATAACGCCATTTTGTTTTGGATAATGACAGATGCTTCAAAATTTGGGGAAGAAAAGAGAAGAAAAAGATCTTTGAAATAAGGTATTACTCGACCGGGACCCCTTTTTCTATATATTTCTAATTAATTTTTGCTTCCAAAATGGCGCCAAACTGTCATTTTCAAATTTATGTCTGTCATTTCATGCCTAAAATTTAGCCTCTGTTGTCTTACTCAAGTTCTCAAATTTTCATTAAAATGTACCAAATGGTTCAAAAGT
The DNA here is from genome assembly GCA_030620095.1 of Kuschelorhynchus macadamiae. Taxonomy (NCBI): domain Eukaryota; kingdom Metazoa; phylum Arthropoda; class Insecta; order Coleoptera; family Curculionidae; genus Kuschelorhynchus; species Kuschelorhynchus macadamiae. The sequence goes on along the minus strand of JAUTXW010004416.1, from coordinate 64,618 downwards.
TAATAGGAGGGGGGGTTCCTGACTTTAGACACGCATTGCATTTTCCGTTTTTTGCATTGCATTTTCCAAGTTTTTTTTTTCATGGACAATGCTGTATACGAAATTAGAAATGAATATTTTGAACTTAAATATACTTATTATTTACTTACATCAATAAAAACATTACCAGAATTGCCTACATAATTTTGAACTGCTAGAATTGCATTTTCTATCACTGTGCGACGTCATTGTTCGAGCTATTATTGTCTTGAGTTCGATTCTCGAAGTAGTGTCGTATGATTTTATCATCGTTTTGGTTTCGTTTAAGAAAATTAAAAATTAATTTGAAAATGTATTACCGCAACCGAGAATATGTAATCTCCAGACAGCTTTACGGTGTGTTAATTTTAATGTTGTTTTATTATAAACAAGGCACTATAACAATAATATTGAAGTAATAAGTAATAATAATAATTAAACTATAACAATAATATTAAAGTAAAAAAAAAAATAATATTAACTTCTATAAGGTAAAAGCACCATATTCCGCCGTAGTTTAGGGTTTTTTGAGTTTGAATTCAAATATTAGAAAAACCGAATTAGTTATACCATACTTGGCATTTTTAGAAAGCGAAATGATATGTTCTGAATTATAGGCATATATTTTTTTACATAATATAATGTCTTTTTTAATAAAAAATTATATTTTTTAAAAAAATGTCCAAATCTCCTAATTCCGACGTAAATTTTTAACTTAGACTCTAATTACGACTTAAGAGGTCCCTAATTTCGACGTATATTTTTGTATTGTATTTTTTTTTTCTTATATGGTTGTAATTAACACGAAAAACATTAAATACGAGAAAAAATATACAGAACGATATATGTATTAAAGTAATAAAAATATTACAATATTCAAAAATAATTCTTAAATAATAAAACAAAAACAAATTTCTAACAACTTATATACTATTTAGGTAAATAAAAAACCCATTTTTAAGTATCATTAAGAAAAACAACATTTAAAAACTTATATCAAACGTAAAAACAAACTTTGGTAATACTGAAAATTTGCACCTATATCATTAAAAAGAATATTGCACTCTTAGTCCATATCTTGTATCTCAGGAACAGAGTAAAATCCTCTCTTATTTATAAGGCGAGGAGCATTTATACAAGAAACAATTTCATCTTCTTCATACCAGATGACATCCTCAATAGTTGGCCATTTCCAATGTATACCAATTCGTTCCATGGCCTTAATAAAAAATTTGGTTTTCTCTCTGTCAATAACTTGTCCTGGAAAATATTTATTTTCATATATAAAAATCACGTAATCATATTTTTGATAACCGCTGTCTTTTTTGCATTCACTTTCTACTTGTTCGTCTTTTGCCTTTTCTGAATTCATTGTAATATCTTCTGATTTTTGTTCTTTTCTTTTCCAGTCGCTACATCCTCATGTTCTTTATCAATATTTGTTTCTTCTACTTGGGGTTGGTCTTGGTTTATTTGTTCTTGGTCTACTTTTGTTTTTTTGACGTTTAATTTCTTAGGGATTGTTGTTTTATTTTTCTTTTCGTTTTTCTTGGCAAGTCTTTCTTTTTTCTTTTCCTCTTTTTGCAATTTTTTCGGCTTCCAGTCGCCTTTGATACTCTACAAATTCATCAGCTATGGCAACAATCGGTGTTATCTTTTTTGTTACTCGTTTTTTTGCATTTTCTTTTGGCTTCTTGGGAAAATAAAAGGCATTTTTAAAAGGTGTAGGAAACTTGGGCGGCGTTCTGAAATATGCCAAAGGTGATTGACTACTACATGGTTCCGGAGATACTTCAGAAAATGGTGGAGTGACAAAATCGGATTTTACGGAAAGTGTTTGATTGGGAGGTGTAAGCAAATTATTATTTAAAGGAATATTTTCTTTATCATTGACTGTAGCGTCGTTAACATCGGATTTTACGGAGGTAGTTTGACTGGGAGGCTTAAGAAAATTATGGTCATTGACTGAATTGTTTGGAAGCTTAGTTGATTCAAGGTATTCTATTTTTAAAATTTGAATTTTGTTTGTGGTATTGTTATCAGCTGAATTACTACGACATGGTTTTGAAGACAAAGTTAATTTTACTCGTGATTTAGGTTCTAAGGTTGTTTCAATGATTTGGTCTGCTGATTTTATAATATGGCTTTTGTTTGAATTATCAGTTGTCATGGATTCGCATTTGTTTAGGTCTAAAATTTCATTTTCCGCACTGGCATCCAGTTCTAAAAAGCCATCTTGTCCAATGCTAAACATACCAAAATCCTCATAATCGTTTATGTTGTTAATTAGTGTCGAGTCACCTAACTCATGTAACGAGGTCTCGTTATCATCATGTAGAAGCTCTTCACGATCTTGGACAGTATGTTGTGCAGTTTCACTTAATGGCGAATTCGATAATAGCTGGTGATTTACTTGCTCTTCAGGGTTAAGTGATTTCCAGAATTCAAAAAGTTTGGTATAAGATGAATTTCCTGACCAACCTGAATTAAAAGATTGTTTAAACTGGCGTAGTGTTTCAGGCGATAGTTTGCTTTCAAACTCTTTTCGAAAATCTGGGCCTGGTGCAGCGATTTCGGAAGAGGCCTGTGGAGATGTGACTTGTGGAGGTGGATTTTTTTTTGTTTGGAGTTTCTCGAATTTAATCTTTTCGACATTGAACGGATATAATCCAGTACATTCAAATGCACTTTGAATTGTTTTAGGTTTTAAGGTCTTATCAAAACATTCTTTTACCAGCATGGAAAAATCCGTTCGTTTAATTTTGTTGAATTCATGTTTAATTCTAAAATCATGAACTATTGTTCGCCATGTAGCTTTAACCGGACGGAACACTGCTACATCTAATGGCTGCATGATGTGGGTAGAATTCGGAACCAATGCTACCAATACAATTCCATTTGCTTTGCAGAACTCACTTAATGCCAATGAAATATGGCTGGTATGGCCATCAAGGAAAAGTACGACGGGCAGTGTAATGTTGTTTTTTTTTAACCAGCTAAAGAAGACGTTAGTTACATATTCAAAAAATGCTTCCGTATTCATCCAACCACTCTCAGTATATCCACATCCCCAACCAGTTGGCACAGATGGCGGGATATTTTTTGGCATCCTGGACTTATATGGAAATACCACCATCGGCGGCGCTACTTGACCGTTCGCAGAAATGTTGCCTAAAACTGTGAGGCATTCTTTATCATCATTTATGACTCTGTTATAAACAGTCTTGGAACCTTTTTTCACTAGCACTTGTTTTTCTGTCGGAGTTAAAAAAAATGCGGTCTCATCACAGTTATAGATTCTGCTAGGGTCTCCTAAAACTTCCGTTATTCCGTTTTTTACAAAATATTCATGCACCTTCACAAACCAATTCCTAATGGCCTCCTCAGTTACTCCAGCTCGGCTTGAAGTTAGGTTTTGTGCTACTCGGCAAGACACATCTTTGTTTCGTTTTAGAAATCCCTGGTACCAATGTTTTCCTGGTCTCCCATCCTTAAAAGGATTAGGACGATTTAGGTTTTTAATCAATGTGGATACAGCGTCAATTAGTTGAGCTCTAGACACTGGAAATCCAGCATCTCCCAGAAAATGGATCCAATCAACTACTAGGTTTTCTTCTTCAGGTGTTAAGATAGGCGGCTTTCCACTTGTCTTGAAAATATCCTTTTGCTTTTTCTTGTCCTTTAATGTGGTTTGTGGTATTCCGTAAATTTGGGAGGCTTTATAAACAGACACCTTACCTTGCTTTATTTCTTCAAGAGCTTGTTTAACCGCGTCTTTTGAATACTTTTTTTTTCCTTTATTTTTAGCTTTAATTACTGGTGTAGGTGCAATTTTGCTGAAAATAAAAAAAAGAAGTAGGTAAGTATCAAAATATCATCAAATTTATTTATTTATTTGTTTATTTATTTATTTAATTAATTAATTTCGTTATAAAATAAATTAAAAAAAAACATAATTATATCTCAAAAACTAGGGCTCTGACAAAATTTGACTACTAATTTTTTATAATTTATATCGAAACATTCTTATTATGAAATGTAATTTACTCATACTTACTTCATCTACAAAGGCATGCAAATGCCCAATATACAATTAAATAAAATATTTTATAATCAAAACAACCAAAACATTACCTATGTATGTACATGAGTCCGTTTAAGGCGGAATTAGCTTCTAGACCATAAAAAGCGGATCCTTATGCCGACGTATTTTTTTTTAAGTTTTTGTCAGATTTGTGTCAATATTTTGAAAGAAAACAAATAAAACTAAAATTTTAAACATACTTTTTACATAAATTAAGAATGTTTTCACTTTTTTTTTCTGTTTAATTGAAAAATTAAAGTTTGTTGTGGGTATAGCTATTATTAAAAATATCCTTTTGGGACACATTCTTTTAACATAAAAAAGTACTTTTCTAATGAGAAATCTATACGACGCATTTTGCTCCTAGCATATATTAAGGCCTAATTTACAGTTTACAAATATTTTTTTTCTAATTGCAGTTCAAATAGATTTTAAAATTTGATTTAAATACAACAGAAGAAAATCCTTATTTCGACGTATTACGGCGACATTAGCTCTGGTAACAAAAACGGGTCCTTATTCCGACGTTTTTTTTTAAACGCATTTGTACAAGTTTGTGTCAAAATAATAAACCAAAACCAGTAAAAATTTATTTTTAAAACCTTTTTCTTCACATAAAAGAAAAATGCAACCCGCTTGCGTAAACAAAAACTTTTAATTTTTGAAAGATGTTTAATCACTTAAATCAATGTACTTACCAAAATGCGGACGTTCTTCACTCACTGTGACACCTAGACTGACCCGGTCGGAACTAAATGCAAACTGGATCCAAACGAGAGTGGCTTACCCCACCACTTTGGCGCTGTTGCGCAATCTAATAAATTCTGTAAGGGATAAATTTGATCGCGTTTAGATATTCGTTGTCAGTTTAAAGAAATTGACTGACAAAGTTTGCCTTAAGGAAATAGGGCGGGATTAGGGCTCGATTCAGCATACGTCGGAATATGGTGCTTTTACCTTACTTTGGCGAATACGACTTATGAAAGTGACAAATATCGCACTGTTAACTGGGCTCGAAAGTGCTATATATCACACGGATGTTGAAAAATAATTTTTCAACACTTTTGTTGAAAAGCATGGCCTTCTTGTATCAAAGTCATACTGTTGACGTAACGGGTAGAGTTTTTTAACACGAGGGTTGAAACAATTTTTTCAACATCAGTGTTAAAAAATATAAAAAGTAGTAGTTCTACTAAAAATTTTAAGTGGTTTTATTTCGAAGTATTTATACCTTCTCGTTTGAAAACTCCCGTTTCCAACAATTGTTATGTATTATACTATTACTATATGTGAGTACACTTTATTTGTTAACAGTGTAACAGTTTAATTTTGTTTTAAGTGCATTTCATTGTATGATTAATTTAATATTATAATCTACTACTTTAGTATTAAGTTTAGTGATTAATATGTACGCCTTGTTGGTTTGATACCTTAGATTTTAGTAGTTTTCTTATTAGAAGCGGTTACATTGTTCATATTTAAGCGAAATATAAATTCAACACCTTTTGCAGCAAATTTCGGTACACACAGTGTCACCTCTCGATAAGTAGTTAATTTTGTACTTATATCTGAACTCAAGTTATAAAGAAATAATTTTCAGTAAATGGTATAAGTTTAGCGTTCGTTCATAGATGTCGCCAAAAAAAATCAGTTCAAATATAATTGTTGGATTTATTTAATTTTGCCGAATTTAATAATTATATACTGTATAAGAAAAACTTCAAATAGCACTTTAGACAAACTATTTATTTCCCATATATTTTACAGAGTAGATATAAATTAAATTTTATTAATTTTGAAAACCTGTTTTCGAGTCCTTTATACAAGTCTTGGGATTTTCGTTTTCTTTGGCTAGATATGCTGCATTTTTAGATTCGAGCGTGTATTTTGTATAACTCTTCTGTCGCTGTAAAAAAAAAACAAATCATTAGTACCCCAATAAATTCTTTGATATAAAGTCGATATTATGTATTAATATTGAACTGTAAATACTTGTATAAAAAAAGGTTGCCTTGATAAATATTTCTTTTCAGATATACATAGGATTATTTTTAGACTATAGATACTTCATACTTTCTCTTAAATCTACATTTTATTATTCGTGTTTCCTTTTGCTGTCAATATGTAACATATAAAGGTATTTTCATTTAAGTTAGACATAAATAAACCAAAGGTATTTCTCGATTCAATATTAATATTCTTACCTTTTTTTTCTGAGACTATATAAACTACAGCCTTCTTATAATTTCTATCAATGTTTGATGTTCCGAAATTCAGATCGACTTTTCTTTTGTCCATAGTTGCATAATTACTTGGAGCCTAATATAAACTGAAATTTCGTTACGTCTGCGTCTGATGCATTTCCTAAAATAGTTAATAATTGTGTGAATAAATTCCTATTTTATGGTTAAATAATGAGTTTATACAGTTGGGAAAATTCTATTAAATTAAACTCAACTTACGTTTCATTTTTATGACATTTAACTACTCCTGCATTAGCACATCTTTTTTTTTTGACTCTTTGGTACTCTACTCCGGACTAATATTTGACTTTTCTGAGTGGTCCTTTTCCATTAGTACTAGAGTAATTAATTAAATATTATTTGTTTATTTACATTTCCATTTCGCCTAGGCGTTGCTTTTAAATTTCAGGTTAGTTGTTTCTGTCAATGTTATTATTGCGTCGTCTCGGAACTTTTCGGTTCTATTCGGCTAAGACTTCCATATTAACTTATTCTCGGAACCCTCCATCCGGTACTTCCTCATATCCAGAGCGCAGGCTTCTTTTTCGCTGTTGCCAAGTGTATTCCTGCATTATTTCCTGTATCTTTCTCAACCAATGGAGAGTCGTTTTTCTTGTCTAACATGTTAATCATATCCTTGTTTTATTCCGTCTATGTGCTCTTTGGCAAGGTTGTTAGCATCTGACATACTCTAGCCAATGGTATTCCGCCACCTTAGTTAACCAAAGTTCTAGATGGAAAGGAAGCTGGGGGAACACATTTTTCACTTTTCTGGTCACCTGCAGATAAACCACAGGTCTTCAGCGCGGGTCTGAGGAAATAATCCAGGGAAATCTTGGAAATCCGTTAGCGGGATTTTTCCTCAACACCGCATTAGTTTTTCGGGCACATTATAGTTTGCACTGTGAGTGTTATTTTTCGTGCTAGAAAATCTCTCTAAGAGAGGATTTGAGCTGAAGATTGGACCAGACCGCCATTTTCCATGCCCTTGTACTTGGCACGTGAAACCACTTTTTGACTAGAACTGAGTGACCCTATGGGATAGGTAATTTGCTTTAATATCATTTATCCTGAAAAGGGTATCTTTTTTTCTTAAATTTTGCTATTCGTAATTTGGTAACTTTTCTCATTTTTTTTTTGAAATTAACTTTTGCTCGGGTGAGACGATTATTTTTTTGATGCAACGGGGGCTAGTTTTTATATATTTTTTTTTGAAATCTTAAAAATTAAATGCAAGTGTAACGAATTCATGCGAAGATAATTTTTAGTTTGTATTTCGTCGAACATCTTTTACCTCAGTAATTTGATTCATTTTCCTATTATATTAACCATATTTTGTGGATCGTAAATTGGCTATATTTTATTTTAAAATAAAACCACAATATTTAAGCAGCTTGCATAGTGTGATTTGATTACTGCATTCGTTCTTTTTAATAGATAATAAACAGATTAATAAATGGCTTGCAGAGGTTTTCAGTAACAATTAAGTATGACGTAAATTGCTTTTCTTTTAGTTTATGGTATTTTTTTTGCATTTTGATTTGCCGCTGGAAAATAATTATTTAAATAAAACCCTTTTTTTAAGCTGGTTATATTAAAATTTAAGTATATTTGTGCCTTTTGATTTTTCTTATTGCTGCCTTATTATATCTATATTTTTTGTAAGTATTCTCACAACGTTTCGCTTAAATATTTGCTATTCTTCAGGTTTATACATACCTTCTTTTCTTAAGATTTTGCTTTTTTATTTTATTCACATTTTTATTTAAATTGGCCGAGGTCAGTCTAAATTTTCTATTTATTTTATACGGGAAATTTTATAGTAATCCATTTTCTTACAAATTTATTTATTGTAAATTAAATTTAGTTATTGGAATCAGTTATAATAATGTGCTTATATTTTTCTTACCCAACGTTTCGATTAAGTTTAGGTCATCATCAGGGCCTAATTTTTTTTTAAGTATTAGAATTATTTCTACTTTATTATTTATTTCTAATTTAAATCATACGGATTCAGTCGAAACCTTGTATTTATTTTAGTGTTAACGCTGGTTATTGAGATTGTATTTGATAAAGTAAATTTTTAGAATTTTCCTTTCCGGTCTTAGTTTGTATTTGTGGATTTGTTGGATTTATTGACAACGTTTCGACTGAATTTTCGATACCCATCAGGGCATTTTGTGCTTATTGATGGTATCTTTAGTGACTTCATTTTAAAGTATTTAATTGTATTTTTTTTATTTTGTTGCTTGCGGTTTTAATTTATTTACAGAAAAGTTCTGATTAGTGTCTTGAAATTAATTAAACATTTTTTTTTTATACTTCTCGGTAGGATTAAATTTTTAAAATTAAATTATTGTTCTGACTGTTCAGTTCATTTTGAATCAGTAGAAACCTTTTGGGGATTTTTTTTTTAAATTAATTAAAATTATTTGGGTTTTCGTTATAGACTTTGAATCACTATGAAAAATTCTAGAAAATTTTTGTTTTCATAGGGTTCAAGTCAGGGGCCAACTGTAAGTCACAGTCCTAATTTCAACTCAGGGGCTAATTACAACTGCAAGTCACAGACATTTTCAAGTCACGGGCTTAACTTCAAGACTCGGGACTAATCCCATGTCACGGGCCTAGTTTGAAGTTAGGAGCGTCTCAGAACTTCCAGGTGCTGCTGGATTTGGTGACACCTATTGTTTACATTTTATTTATTTTTTTTTTTCCTTCTTTTATACCGTAACTGATAATAGATTTTTTTTTTTACTATATTTGTGTTTTATTTAGCTCACTCTTTTTCTTTTAAAGTATCAAGAGGAAGCAAGTGCCGCAAAGATCAAGGGGCTTTCCAATTTAAGCCGTTCTAAATTGGTGGCGCTCATTTCTTTTTTTATCTCTCTTTTTTTTTTTTTGATTTCTTAAGTTTTCCCACGCCCTACTCTCCGGGTTAATTGAGCTAGGGCATCTACATTGCACGCTCTGTTGACCACGAGCTGTAATCTTGATACCTTTTTGTGAATTTATAATAAAACAGTAATAATAATTATTAAATAAGAGCGTAGCAATCTTGTACCTTGGTTTTAAGAAAAATCCAGGGTTACAACAGGTGGCATTTTTTAAAGATTGTTTTTAAATTATTTTATACATGTTTTATAATTTAGGTAAAAGAAATATTTTACAAAAATATTTTCTAAAACAGTTATTAAAAGCCTTTCAAATGCTGTTACAGATTGTTCTGAATAATTAGCTTTAAAATGTTTTTCAAAATTATCGTTTTACATATTTTGTATGTATTTTATATAATGTTAAAATAATATATCAAGGTATTAGAGGTAGAATTATTAACATGTTAATTTTATTCAATTAATAATACTTTTCAAGATTAATGGATTCACGGGTTTAGCAGCGAAAAACAAGTAAATAATAATTCTAATAACCGTGTTTTCGGTCCGATTTTGAACCTTCTTCAAGGCACCAAGCTAAAATTATAACAATGTAAGATAAATAATGCTATTATAGTTATTAAAAATCTACTTAAATTTTACATTATAATTATTGAATTATTAAATTGCAAAAAATTTGAACATTTCTTGTAAAATAGTATAAAACCAGGATATACAAGGTAATAATTTATTGTAGAATTTTTTTAAAAATTCTTGTTAGTATAAGTAAAATATAACTGAAAAATTCATTTGTTTTGTAAGCAATCCCAGCCTACTACCAAAAACGGAGTATATCTCTAAAAAATACAAATTACTGTGCGATTCGAATAGGAAAGTATATACTATTATATATTTTTGAGAAGCTTATTGTGAACTGAATAATATAAAATAAAAATATACGGGGTGTCCCATTTAAAAAATTATAAGTTTGTGTTGTATCTTAAAAACGACAGCTCACATAAAAAAATCTGACTACGCCTCTGGATTCTACGTGAAAAATTGTATCAGAGCCAATTTTTACCTTTTCGATCGTATCTCGGTTATCCTTTAACTTAACGCTAAGGGAAAAATTGCTGCCTATGCAGTTTTTTACGCTGGATCCAGTAGCGTAGTCATATTTTTCATTTGAGTTGTTATGTTTTAGATATGACCCAAAGTTGTGTTTTTTTAAATGGGACACCCTGTATATTGGTCCAGAATTTGATTTCTCCTTTTAAAAGCTTCTCAAAAATATATAATAGTATGGGTCTATTTTAATAAACAACAACAAAAATCCTAATTTTTATAATTATCATCCCAAATTTTGCAGTAGGCCATGCAAAACAATGCTGCCTTTTATTTAAAGTAGTTAACAATATCTACATCCTAACAATAAATCAAAATAAATATGTAATTAAATCTATTTATCAAAATTTGTATTGATAATTTCGCACCAAAAAAGTACCACCTACCTAGATTTATGTAACACAAGAACAAAACAGTAATAAATTATTATGTAACAAGCCTTTCAGCAAAAATCAACTGTCGTATAAGAACTACAGTAACCAAGGAAATCAAAAGAACTGTTCAAACTGATTTCCATTTTGTTCTATGCATGCTTCGCACAGTTTTCGTATTCGTTTTAGGGAATTAAGCAAAATAACGGGATGATTTTGTAAACAGCGAAAATTTTCTCTTATTGCATTTCCTAAATCTTGGACATTATCATAGGGGTCTTTGTAAATTCTATTTTCCAGATATCCCCATAGAAAGAAATCTAAAATCGACAAATCTGAGGACCTAGGAGGCCATCTTATAGGTCCATTTGTTCCGATCCATTGATTGGTAAAATTATTGTTCAGAAATAATCTCGTCATTCCAGAATTGTGTGCAGGAGCACCGTCCTGTTGAAAATAAATTTCGTTAATTTGCGCTAGAGGAACATCGTCAAGTAATTCAGGTATAGCTGTCTCTAAAATTTCTATATAGCGATTGGCTGTTAGATTTTCCTCAAATATATAAAATTTTATATGTGTTCCTAATATGAAGCAGGACACATTTAGACCAAATCTGCCCTGCTGTCTTCTGGGAAATATTTGGTGTTGATTTTCCTGGGACCAGAATCTACTATTGTGCCTATTGAGTATACCAGAATTACTGAAATGTGCCTCGTCTGACCATATAACCTTCCTTTCAAATACTCTAACCATATCGCATCTTTCTCGGAACCAATTGCAGAAGACTACCCGATGCTCTGCATCCCATGGCTGTAAGTGCTACACGAGCCTAAATTTGTATGGGTGGTATTTGTGCTTTTTTAGAATTTCTTGAACTCTAGTTTTTGGAATCCCTATGCTCTTTTTCTTTCTGCATTAGCCAAAACCGTAATTTCCTCAGCCTCCCGATTTTCTTTATTATATGTTTTCGTAGGAGGTTTGATAAACGATCCGTGATTAAATAAATTCTTTTTTATCCGAAAAAGTGGATATATTAGGTTGCCTCCTTTCTGGATATCTAAATAAAAATTAAGCAATAGTATTTCAACATACCTAAAAATTAACTATTTACCTGTTAAAATACATCTCAGAAGCCGCTTCAACATTTTCATTACTTAATATAAAACAAGCTAATATATCGTAGAGGAAAGGGTGGTAATATGGAACCCATGTTTGTTTTTATTCAATAACTGAAAATTTTTTTTGAAAAAAATTTTTATATATAGGACTGATTTATCCCTAATATGTTTAGAATACGTGTCTAAGTTAAAATTTTAAATAATGTTAATAGTTTTATTATAATTAACAAATAATGGGAAAAAGTACAAATCACCTACTGGTTAAAAGTTGCTGGTAATATGGAACCACCTAATAAAACCTGCCATATTTTAAATATTAACCATATTTATTTATTGTATTAAAAACAAAGCAACAGTAACTAAATAAATCAAAATCAAAAGGCCTTATTGACAAAAATCACAGACCCAGTCGGCCTTTTCACAACCAGAACATAAAATATGTGCCCATAACTGGCACATAAGACACTGGACCCACTGTTCCCCTTTCCTATCTTCCAAAAATCGTTGTGTGCAAAACATGCACTCCGCATCATTATCTGTGCTGGAAGGTACGTTTTCAACTGGGTTTTCCATATCACCTGAGGTACCTGAGGAAATTATGTCATCGTTATCGTCTTCATCCGACTCAGAGGATTCAGCTATTTTTCTTTGAGTTTTCTTTGAACTAATTTTGATGCTACTCGCCGTTTTCCCAGAGTGTTTTAAAGTTAGTCGCTTGCAACCAGCTTTTCCATTATCCCTGCTGAATCCGCGAGATTGAAGGCTCAAAATCTTTTTTGTACCACTAGATTTTAAAAGCGAATTTTCCAAATCTGTTTTATACGGAGAGCTCGTAATTACTGCAGCCGAAGAAGCCTTCCGTCCTCTGTTTGACGTTTTTCTTTTTGGCTTTGGAACCGGCCAAATAACCGAAGGAGAAACAATGAAGTTACTTGAAGTTGCCGGGGCTTTTGCTGAGCTACAACCTGCTTCTGCCAGGTCAGTTTCACTGATATCAAAAGTAGATGCACGTTTTAGTTTAGGGACATCCGTTGTTGGTGTTGGACTTGCTCTATGATGAATGGGTGGTTGATCTGTAGCTTCAGCCAATATTGCTTCATGCTCAGCAGCTATAAAATCCTTTTCCGTAAAAATACCCCTGTTGCAAGGAAATATCCCAGTTTTTAAAAACCCATTTATGGCTATACTTGCAGTTTGACACTTCAAATATGCTTTTCCAAAAAGTTCTGCAATGTCATAGGGACCCAAAGGACGTTCATTTTGACGCAACCATATACGAATCTCCTCACTATAGTGGGTTTTTAAAGCTCCCATGAATGTTTTGTCCAACGGCTGCAACTTGTGGGTGGAGTGCGGAGGAAGGGATACTATGGTTATGTGATTTTCTCTCGCTAGTTCGATTATTTCTACGTTTCTCGTATGAGTATAATGTCCGTCGAGGATTAGGAGCAGAGGGTCATTTATTGTTGGTTTTGTGCATTTGATAAAATGCTTAAACCAATCAGTAAATAAATTACTTTGCACCCAGCCAGATGGATGACATCTTCCAATACTTCCGAGAGGTGCGCCTCTCATCAGAGTTTCAGTCATATTTTTCCTTGGGAAAATCAACATAGGCGAAACAAATATACCGGAAGCGCTCATTGCACAAATGGTAGTCACTAATGAACCCCTCTCGGCAGCCGTCAGCGCACCGATCTGCCGTTTTCCTTTTGACCCTATCACCTTAGGTATTTTAGTTTGAACTATAGACAAGCCGGTTTCGTCTACATTAAATACGCGGTCTGCCGTGTATTTTTTCTTTTCATACTCTATCTCGAGAATATCAAAAAAGATAGCTACAGATTCTTTATTGAAACCATTTGCCCGAACATATGATGTTCCGGTTGGAGTCCGGATAGAAAGTCTTTGTTTATTGCGATATAAAAAATGGTCCAGCCAAGCACGACCTGCTTCTTCTTTATTCCCAAACGGATGCTTTATTCCGTTTCTAACTGCCAACTGATAAGCCATTACTTTAACGTCTCGCCGGGTAAGCCCAAAATATTTGCTCTCCATCAGCAGCAAGTATTCAACTAATTGATTTTCAATTTCAACAGGAAAAACTGGTTTTCTACCTAATTTTTTTTCGACAACTTCTTGGGGTGAACATTCTGTGTCGTGAACTAGCCTTTGTAGAGTTGTTTTTGGCACCTTAAACAACCTTGCAGCCCTTTTCAGGCCCATTCTTTTAGAACGCACCATTTCTACAGCTTCAGCCATTGCTTGTTTGTCCCATGTTTTTCTTTTACCCTTTGCTTTTGGGGATAATGAACTTCGAGGCATTTTGCAATCTGCAACAATCCAGTTCAATTTAAACACTCATATTATGTAACTATTTTAAATATAAAGACTGCAGCCAATATATGTTTATAATATGGAACCGGGTTCCATATTATCAGCAACCAAAGGGTTCCATATTATCAAAAAGCACATGGATAATAATAAACAATTATTTTTTTTTAATCATCCGAATAAACAAAAGCTTACCTGTTAAAACGTGAAATTAAGGTACACTTTCAAGATTTAAACCAAAAAATAAACGAATATTTCGATACAAATAACTTTATCACTGAAATAGGCCCAGCGGAAAAACGTTTGTTTTTGACGCTAAAACATAACCTCTAATTATTCGACCATGGATAACTCCTATGCGGTAGAAATGTGCCTGCGGCCTTTTTGGAATGTAATGATTACGTTTTGGCGAGCACAGACAGATGGCGCCACTAACTTCTTATTTATGGGGGGGTTCCGTATTACCCGCAGGGTTCCATATTACCACCTTTTCCTCTACTTTTCATAATGTTCGAAAGTTTGGTTTTCTTCCATAATAATACAAATATATTTTTACACAATAAATAAATACAAAAAACTGGCGCTATATTTTATATACGCGTACAAAATTGGGAAATGTCATTTGCTTCCAAGAAAACAAAAGAAAACGGCATCGTTTTGCATGGCCTACTGCAAAATTTGGGATGATAATTATAAAAATTAGGATTTTTGTTGTTGTTTATTAAAATAGACCCATACTATTATATATTTTTGAGAAGCTTTTAAAAGGACAAATCAATTTCTGGACAAATATACAGGGTGTCCCATTTAAAAAAACACAACTTTGGGTCATATCTAAAAAATAACAACTCAAATGAAAAATATGACTACGCCACTGGATCCAGCGTAAAAAACTTCATAAGCAGCAATTTTTCCCTTTGCGTTAAGTTAAAGGATAACCGAGATACGAAGGGGGTCCCAAAATGCAAAATTTTCTATTTCGCCCTGTATCTCATAAACGAAGAAGGCCATGAAAATTTTGTTTATGGCTTCATGAGTTTCATAAAAAATTAGCTCAGGTTCGTGAAAACCGCAAGGTTCTATCTTTAAAAATAAGCGAGATACCCTGCTTTTGCAACCAAATCCGGACACCCTGTACAGGGTGGTCCAATAAGAGGACGTCAGCTGTAGCTCGGGAACCGTCAATGACAGAATTTAAGAAAAAAAAATATTTATAGATAAATCGGCCAAGAGAAATTGCTGTAGATTATTTTCAAGTTCGAAAGTTGGCCGCTAGGAGGAGTAACAGCAACACAAAAGTGTAAATGACAAATTTCCATAATTAAGGTATGTTGAAAATGCAAGCATTGTATTCTTGGCAAGGTTAATTTTCCAACGCAACGTTTCGAATTCGAGAGACCATCATCAACTTTCTTAATTTAAATGCGGACCTGGATGATATAAAAGTTATAGCGTACCATTTGATTTTTCTGCGAAAATCAGCATTTGCAGAATGCCGAAACAACGCACTAACAAGTCATTGCGGACAGTTTATGGCCCAACGAGTAGAGCAAAAAAAGCACTTGAAATAAAAGTTGAATAAAATCGATTCATTCAAAACAAACACCTAAAATTGAAAGTAAAAATGTTTGACCTTCCCCCACCACTTTATTTTTGAAAAAAGACAAAAATGGACTGAAGCAAAAGAGTGCGTAATAGATTGAAGAATACAATGCTTATATTTTAAACATATCTCAATTATAGGAATTTAAGAGAAAATTGGCATTTACACTTTTGTGTAAATGCTGTTGCGCCCTCTAGCGGCCAACTTTCGAATTTGAAAATAATTTACAGCGATTTCTTTTCGGCCGATTTACCTATAAATATTTTCTTCCTTAAGTTCTGTCATTAACGGTTTCCGAGCTACAGCCGCCGTCCTCTACTATTGGACCACCCTGTATATAACTATTTATTTATAACGTTACTAAATGTAAAGGATATTTACAAAAACTAACAATCTATAAAGTTATGCCGTACCTCTAATAACTATAATCAATTTTGATTGAATGTGTTTTTTTTTTCTTTAAATTAACTTTAAATTTAGGTAATTACGATTTTTAGGGCCTTTTTTAGAACTTGACGTATTGAGGTTCTCTAGATGCCAAAAAACATAATATTTTTGCAATTCTTTCGGTCTGTCTGCCTGTCTGTTCGCGGCATAGCTAGACGACTACTTACCCGATTGACTTCAAATTTTGATCAAAAATTAAGGGTCATCTGAGGATGGCATGATAATATTTTCATTAACATCGTTATGGCGGAACAAAATGGCGGTCTAGTAAACTTGACACTCCATATTTTAATTTTCTCATTATAAAAAATCGGTTCCTTTATAATAGTGAAGTTAGGCCCAATTATACTTTAGAACATATACTGTCTTTTCAAACATTTTTATTGCGCCCCATTTTGTTCCACCATATTGGATTCCTACCAATATTTTACCACACTTGACTTTGGGTACAATTTAGAATAAATTGAATAGTGACACACATCGCCATTTTATACCGTCATCACATTTAATTTTCTGCAAAATTTAAAGTAATAAGATTTTTTTTTGGGTTGATTTTTTAAACATTTTATCTGGCCGCCATTTTGTTTCGCCATACTGAATTCGTACCAAAACTTTACCTACACCACACTTAATGCTCAATTTGAAATTAATTTAATAAGTCGTTTTTTTAAATATTTTATTAGGCCGCCATTTCGTTTTGTCATCTTGAATTTTTGTGCAAAATTTAAGGTAAATTTAATAACTAGTTTTATATAATAAGTAATAATTTTTTTAACATTTTACTAGACCGCCATTTTGTTCCGCCATATTGGATTTTTACCAAAATTTACTAGGTCGCCTCATCTAACCCTTAATATTTTACCAAAATTTGAAGTGAATCGACTTCGTAGTTTCTTAGCAGGCCACGAGCAGACAGACAGACAGACCGACGGAATTGAAAAAACAAGTTTTTGGACATTTAGGGACCCTGAAACGCAAAGTTTTGAAAAAATCTCGGAGGGTGATTTTTTCACGATTACAATACTTCCCTTTAAGCAGTGACGGCTGCTCCATAAGTCCGCGTGGCCGCGCGTCCCTCTTGTAAAATGTTAACATAACAAACAATTTAAATTCTTATAAATTTAATATTAATATAAGATTATGCTAAATTTTTTTACCCCAAAAGACATCAGTTCCTATCTCTAATTACCCAACCTCGTTGATTGTTGGCTTTTTTTACCTTCAAAGACAGTACCTAATTAAGTGACTTTAACTTACATTGTAAAACATTTATTATTCTTTATAATTTATTATTCTTGTTCCTGTCTTATTCAAGATTGAAGCTGATTTTAAGGTAGGTGAGATCAGGGTTGCCAGGCGTCCCGTATTTCAAGGGACAGTCCCGTATTTAACTGAAATGTCCCGCGTCCCGTTCAATAGTGCTTTGGTCCCGTATTTTATAAGATATGACGAGAAACATGCAAAAAAAAATATTCATAAAATAAAAAAAAATTATTAATACATTATTACAATATTTCGAATCGATATAAATGATGTTTCGATATTCAAATTCAGCTCTATCGGATGTTTTGTTATCAGCCATGAGATGGCGCTAGATGCTAGATCTGTGAATACTTATTATTTGACATAAACCCGTATTATGCTATGTGAAATACAAAACACGCGTCGGCGTATTTAATTTATATTTGAAAAGTGTTAAACGAATATTTAATCAATCTAGTGTTTTAAATGTAAGACTGTGATTTTAGATTTAATTGAAATCAACAAGGTAAGTTGTAAATTTTTAATAAACACCGTTTAATAAAAATAAAACTTAAATGAAATTAGAAAAGTGTATTTACCAAAACAATACTTATAGTGAATTAAAGAAAATTGATATTTTTAAATAACAAAAGAAAAATAACTTTAAGTGAATGAACTTTGTCGATTTTTCGGTATTAAAATTAGACCAGGGGCCAGGGGCGTAGTCGCGCAGTGTACTTGAGTTGCGGCGTATTAGAAAGTTATTTTTTGAGAGATTTTTTGTCCCTCAAATTTGTTTTTTTTTACAGACTAAGACTCAAACTGAAGGCACTGAAGGCGTCATCATGAGCTTGAAGAAATATTTTTCTCCAATAGCTAGTACTTCTTCAACATCAAAAGAAAGCGATTCCGAAAATTCTGATCAAGACCGCAATCAAACACCCCCACCTACAAAAAAAAGATTATGTACATATAGAAAAATTTGGGAGCATGAATTTTCCTGGGTTTCAAAAGGTGCATCTAATTTTTTTGCCCGTTGCACATCATGCAAAAAAGAGTTTTCGATTTCTCACGGCGGTATATGTGACGTTAAACAGCACAGCAAAACAAAAGAACATAGAAGTCGTGAAAGTGCCGAAAAATCGTCGCAAAGTTTAAATACATTTTTTGTCAACCCTCAGAATGTTCAAGAGACTCACAATGTCACCATAGCTGAATTAACTCAAATTTTCCACTGTGTTCGGCATAATCTTTCATATAACTCTTTAGACTGTGGCCTAAAAATTCTACCAAAAATTTTAAAAGATTCCGTTATTGCAAAAAAAATTGCTTGCGGACGAACTAAATCAGAATATATAGTAAAAAATGTTTTATGTCCAAAATCCCTTAAAGACGTCCTGGCTGATTTAGTTACTGAAAACGGCAGCACCTATTTTTCAGTAGCTACTGACACATCCAATAAAGGAAACCGAAAAATGTATCCCATATGCATCCAATATTTTTCTCCCGAAAAAGGTGTTCAATCAAAGCTCCTTGACTTTTTTGAAGAACCTTCAGAGACTGCCGAAACAATAGCCACTTGTATTTTAAAAACTTTAAAAAAGTATGGTTTAGATATTTCAAATGTGTCTGCGTTTACCGCTGATAATACAAACGCTAATTTTGGTAAGAATCATTCATGTTACACCATTTTACAAGAAAAATCTTCAAGAATATTAAAAAATGGCTGTTTGGCGCATGTTGTAAATAACACTTTTAAACATGCTTTTCAAAAACTTAATATCGATGTTGAAGGCATTATTCTTAAGGTATATAATCACTTTAGTTCAAGTGCTTTAAGAAGAGAAAGTTTAAAAGATTTCGTAGAATTTGCTGAACTAGAGTGGCAGGAACTTATTAAACATGTCCCCACTAGGTGGCTATCACTGGGGCCGGCAATTCAGCGAATTCTCAAGTTTTATCCAGCGATTTTGTCGTACTTTATATCCTTGGGTGACGAGTGTCCAGTTGCTATTAGGAAACTACTTGAAATTGATGAGGCTGACGATGAAAACGATGTCGAACATCATTTATATAAAAAACCCTCAATGTATTTACATTTCTGTGCAAACGTGTATTTGGTATTTGAAAAAGTTTCGTTAATCTTGCAAAATGAATCCACCACAAGTACAGAATTATATCAAGTGATGCTGCAATTAAAGACAAATTTGGAATGTCGACTTAAGGAAAAATTTTTTGGATTTCAGGTAAATCAAAATTTAAAAAAAATTAATCAAAATGATCAAACTACTGTTGTTAAAGATTTAGTAAATTTTTTTGAACAATCGTTAAAATATTTAAGTCAAAAATTTGAGTTCTCTGAAAATAATTTTCTTTTTATTATTGAGACTATTTCTTTAAAGACACCTTTCAGTTTTAATGACATATATCAAATTGTACAAAATCTGGAATTAAAAGAGATAAATCTTGATTTGCTATTCGATGATTATTGTGCTATAAAAAATATTTTAGATGATACATGCAAATTAGAAATAAGTACGATTGAAAAATGGCAAAACATATTTAAATCTGTCAAAAATAATAACTTGAAATCATTATTGCAGGTCGTCTCATATATATTAAGCATCCCTCCATCTAATGCATACCTTGAAAGAATATTTTCTAAAATGATTATAAAATGGAGTGATTCTAGAAACCGATGTTCTACAGATTTAATTAAAGCCGAATTGCAAGTATCAGTAAATTTTAAAATGACCTGCCTAGAATTTTTCGAACATATAAAATACGATGTAGAACTTCTTAGCGCAGCAAAATCAAATACCAAATATACATTTACTAAGAAATAAACACTGCTTTCGGCTTTATTTTGTTCTTGTTTGGTTGGTTTGTCATATACTTTATGGCACTGCATCCCCAAACTATTCATGGGTAATACAATATAAATTTTAATGCAAGCACCCATATTTTATTTCCCCTATTTATTTTAGAGTAAAATTATATTAAACATCTTTGAAGGTCCTCATTCGACAATATAATTAAAGCATCAACAAATGTCAAATTATCACTCACTTGTATATCTTTATATTTGATAGAGTCTAAACTAATGAATCAATATAGCAATTTTATTTCACTTTTTTTTTATTATCTCTAATTTGGTACATTAAAATTATTCATATTTTGGATGTTATTCCATCTAGTAGGACAAAAAAATTAACAGAAATTTTCTTTAAAATGAATAAGGATAATATTATGATGGGATAAATAAAAATTTACCTAGGATTTCCTGTAGACGGTTTGTTTATTCAATACACAGATATTTAATGTACTTTTTCAACTTTTCGATTTCTACATTGCAACTTTTGTAATAAAGTTTATAATATATATATCTGAAATCTTTGTTCTTTGTTTCTTTAATCTTTCTTATAAAAGAAAATATCAACACTATAACTAGTCGTATTTTTATCGCTGAAAGCAAGACCCGTATTTTAATTATTATATAACTCCTCTGTTGAGTTCGTTTCTAATACACATTATTAGATTTTGTCCGTTTAAAAAACATCATCACACACTTCAGATTCACAAAAAACTGCAACTCTTTAATTATAAAAAAATGTACAATTATTTATTTTTGCGTAATGGCGAAGGCGCAGAATCGGTTCTTGCGTCCCGTATTACAAAATTTAAAACCTGGCAACCCTGGGTGAGATAGTGAATACTCGTGAGCTTATAGTTATAATAATATACCAATTTTTATAATCTTGCGCGAGTGCGCCCCTCTAAAGTCAAACTCCACGAGCCGCCACTGCCTTTAAGAATGAAGTAAAAAGACAAAAAATCGGTAAACTTATTTTATCCGAAACTTCTAAAGTTCTGAATCCTTGCTTTATCAACTAAACAAATTGTATTAGGTATATTTCATTCCCCTAGACAAAAGGTAGAGTTAAAAAATATGTTTATAAAATTACCTACCATTAAAACTCTCACTAAATCCATCAAGGACAACATCAGTCCACGTTCCATTCTTCGGGATATTCTTGGTAGGATGTGGACTGATCATAGTAACGTCATGTCCAGCTTGACCCAGTCCCTTCATCAGCTTCTCCCCTAAAATATAGTGGCTGCCCCAAGCCAGCGGGTAAACACCCAGAATCTTCGCACTTTGCGCGCATGTCAGACAAACACATGCACCGATTAAAAAATTAAACAAAATCATTTTTCCGGTTCAAAATACGAAACGAAAATGTAATCTGAACAAGCGTAGTAGCATTTTTATTTATTTGGCACGACGGACACACTTGTGGGTGACGATCGCATTTATAGATAACAATAAAGTTGAATCATGCCGTATTTCATGTTTATTCTACAGTTGCATTCGAGGTTGTTGTATCCGTAAAACATAGTCCAATGTTAAATGTTACCAGCGCCTTTCCTTGTTGCTGTTATATATAATTATTTTAATCAAAGATGTTTATATAATATAGTCTAAACTGCTGGCCATAAATAGTGCATCAAGAATTTTTTTAGAAAAATTTAAAGATGGATATCTCAATTGCGAAAGGCAATATCGAGATGCGGCTTTTGCTGTTCGTTGGGCCGATCTGTTGGGTGTGTACCAGGTGTCCAATTATTATGGGGCTAAGTCTAAAATAATCGAAAAACCATAAAAGTTTTATTTTAGTTTCTCTTAAATTGTAGGCTTAGTTGAAATGACAAAAAAGTCATCATACCATTTGATTTTTTTGAGAAAATTCGTATTGTTTGAAGAATTACGGAAAATCGCCATCTAGTGAGCACTAATAGGATCATTACGGTATAATTATTTTCTGACACCAATTCGATTTAATCGGTTCATCCAAAACAGAAATATAAACAATTGAAAGAAAAAAAGTTTGACCTTTTCCCACCACTTTATTACTAAAAATAAAAAATGTATTAATAAAAATTAAAAAACGTGATAAAAAGCAAAAAGTTGCATAACTGACCTGAAAATTCAAGAGAAAATCGGCATTTTTTTTACTACAAATGTTTAAAAAACCAACACTTCCGTGGACGTATCCATTTGTAACTCTCCAATAGTTATAATATAACAATTTTCATTAATATTTGTAAATTCATATAACAGACCTCCCCGTTTTGCCTTTTTTGATTATTTATTTCAAAACTTGCAATTTTTAAGCTCCATAAAATTTGTATCCAAAGTAGAACATCATTTTAGTGGTCAACAAAAAAACCCGAAAAAATTGGGGAATAATTCAAGCAATGCGCTTTCGCCAGCCAAGTTTTGAGGCTTATTTGTTTTAAAAACAGAGTTATCGCAAGAGTCCCTGCTTGCCGACACTTGACTAATTTTTTTTTGTAACAAAAATTGTGTTTTAAGAAGCGAATTGCGTTTAGGTTAGCCCTGGTTAGGTTCTTTTTTTTGGGATGATGTAAAAAATCGTATCTGTATAAAAAGGGTATCTATATTAAAGCAAGGATTGTCAAACGAGACTCGGCAAACGGCGAAATACGGATTGCGGATGTTTAAGGATAAAAATTAAAAAATGTGCTTACCGCTCTATACCAGCACTTTGTTTCCATTTTCTATATTTTAAATCAAAATTGTTATAATATTAATTGTATCAAGCTGGAAGAATGACTTCTGTGGAGTTGACCAAAAATGTGCCTAAGGTCTTTTAAAAGCATTTGTATTTTTTATGAAGATATAATATGAAGAAGAATATGAATGACTTATGAAGATATAATAATATAATATTATATATAATCTTGCGTCTCCTAAAACCGGAAACACCAGAAGCTTAGGGCTTCTAAGCTAAGTTTTTCTTCCGTATATAAATATTGACGGTAAAATTACACTACAGTGGGCATCATTTCTGTGTCCACGGAAGCGGTACGAGCTCGGGCTCGGGATCGTGTCACGAAAATGATTTCAACGTAAGTAATTTATACTGTATTTTTTTCAACGACAAAAACTCACTGATTTGTTCTGTTAGCTTACAGATTAAAATGAAAATAGTAAAACATTCCAAAAATCCGACAGAAATAAAGCACGCAAATCGATAAATCACAGATAAACTGCACATTCAGCACCCCTGAAGACGTCAAAGCGACATTGCCGTGTATCTGTTAAAGAGAAACGGAAGCCTTTAAATCAAGCAATCCTTATTTATAATCAGTGAATCATCGTTGGGCTATGATACGTGCTTTTGAAGGTGTCCGCTTAATTAAATTTATTTATGGTTCTAATACAGCTTTATTATATTTTGTCCCTGTTAAGGCTTTTTTCCCATTATTTTATATGGGCAACGTCAACCCAAAATACAAAGTAATACATATTGTTTTACTGGTTGCATTTGCTTCAATGCCAAAAATTCAAATTTTTATTTAGAACTTATACAGATTCAAGCAGACACAACACAAAACATGCACACAAAGTTAAGCACAAGTCGTCACAAAATTACCTGTTGCAGACGCAGATCCTGATGAAATGTTTGAAGTGCTAACGGATGCGACGCCAGCGGCCAACTTCCCAACTTCTCGAAGAACGGGAGGCACTAACGCGGGAATTTGTGGTTTCGAATTTCCCGCACTGACAAGAGCACCAAGTCGCGACGAAGATTTGCCGCTTTTAGTATATTTGCCGTCCTGTCTGTTATTTCCGCTCATTTTCCAAATATCAATAAATAAATAAGGAAACGAGACTTTAAATTATAATCCGTTGCGCGCGCACTATCCCTAATATTGTTCTAACCTAGAACGCGTTGTTTAGGAGATGTTCGAAATACTCAGTTTATAATTAATCTGGCCGAAATTATAAATTCCGAACATATAAATTTCGAAACTGACAAATCGCAGAAACATTAAAATCTTTCGGGACACTACTTCAAACGAAGATTACTTCCAGAACGAAACTACGGAACATATGATGCAACGTTGCCAAGCGTCACATGTTAATTTCTTACTTTTGCTCTTGTAAGGGCGGGATAAAAATCACAGCGTAAGAAGCCTGTTTCTTGTTAATTGACAAACTAGTTCTGTTTTCTAGAAAATATGTTTAAGATGATTTCATTTAAGTATTATGAAAGACTCGTTTTTTTTACTATGCGCTTGCCTTTGTATTATATATGTAAATGTTTCCTTTCCAATTCATAAACCTTTTATATTTACAATAATTATAAAAGTTTGATTTCCGAGTTTAATTTCCGAAATGCAAGATAAATGCTCTTATTTAGGTTACAGGACCTTCGATCGTCGGCGAATCATACCTGTCAGAATACTTTAAGTGGGTGTCTATTCAAATCTGATTCTCGATGTTTTAAGGTGCGCTTTTATAGCTTTATGACTCTAATTTAACGCTGGCGGGACAGATCCATCTAAGAGTAGAGGTTTTGTTAAAAAATCTTTGTTTTAATATACTCTTGAAATTCGGTTGTTGCCCGCTTTCTTTACAGATAACCTAGTCGAATCCTACTATATTCCGAATTTTTACTTTTTATAGTAAACATTAAAACAAACTCATCCGTCTGAACGAGGATTCGAACAGATAATATGCACTGAATACACAGGAAGAACATGAGACATTCCACAAAACTTGTTTATGCTCCGCAAAAAACGAACCAATTTGTGTTGTAATTGGTGGACGAGACGTGAGATTTAAGGTGTTTTGTGTTGTATGTTGTTAAGGTATATTTTGGCGTGACATTTGACACATGGCAGATGCTAGATTTCTAAATTCTGCGTTTTGATTGGTTGCTGATGAAGAGAGACGTAGTATAAACCGTTTTTACGGAACGTTCAGCATGCACGTGATAGTTCGATAGATTATTCGTGTGTGGATGATTTTTTTAACCAATCTTATAATTAATAAAAATGCGGATTAGGTTAGGTTAGGTTTGCTGTAAATAAAGCCGCGCGGTAGCGCGTAAACACAGTTTCGAGTCTATATAAGAACAAAACAACTAAGTATAACAGAAACTAAAATCTCGCATGGCAGATGAGAAATTTGACAATGCGCGCGTTGAGCGTTTAGTTTACAAAAGGTTGAAATCTAAAACAACAACACCACTGTAATAACGTCGGCGGTGTAACTACAACGTCAACGTCAAAGTCGAATTTATATATTAAACAATCCTCTTTTATTTGCACAGTCGCACTGACGACCAAAGACCAGTAAGGGCCTGTATAGAAAATGCAGGGCAATTCGAAATCAACTAAAACTGGAACTCTTTGGCAACGCGACAACGTTGCAGACAATTCTCAGGTAATGATAATGTCATAAACAGCTGTTAATTGAACATGTTTTTTAGTTTCTTTTGCAGGTAAATTCAGAAAGTGTAATATAGAATAACAATAACGGAAAAGGAAAAAATACCTCTATAAACATTTCGGCATAGTTGTGGTACGTTATATTGTTATATAGTATAAACATTTCCTAAATCCAACAGCTAACATTCCAAACAAAACTAACCTAACATACGTCAACAAGACTGACAAGTAAACAAATCTCACGGATATGGTGGGGAAAACAACAATCACCCACAATGAAGCCGACAGCCCACAAAACATTTCTCAATTTCAGTATGTACCGGAGTTTTACAGTGGTTAAAACGTACGTAAGTAGAAAGATAACCTCAAAATCGAATGTGAGAGCGAACCGGAAAATTGCAGGTGTACTTTTCGGACTTAAAAAAGACGTGAAAATGGGTAAAGATAATAAATGGAATGACTACGGACGACGGGTTTCCAAAGTTATCTTTGGGTTCGTTGAATACTTTTTCCAGTTGTTGTTCGGGCTTGTGTACGGGGGCCCTAAGGAGTCTATGCCCCCTATAAAAGATCTGTTACTTTTGGAATCTGCTAGTACAGTAGCTTATAAAATTAGGACAGGAAAGGTGAGTGAGCTAAACCCGTGACCTGAGATTATTATGCTAGCTAGTAGACACACAAGTGTTTAGATTTATAAGGTAAATGGAGAATGATAGGCTCTTGATTCTAAATATTTGATAAATTATTATCAATTAGACTCTGAAGTGTCCAATCATTTTTAACTATCTTTATCTTCTATCAGATTATTGTTACAATTCACTATTCAAAAATTCTTACTAAACTATTCAGACAAAAATAAGTTGTCATTTAAGGATGCTTTTAATATACCTTGTATATGGAATTGCTTACTGCTTGTAGTATTGATTTACAGTCACTGACAAATATAAATAAAATAAGAGTGCTCATGGATACTTAAGTACTTAGAGTGTGTTTTAAATTAGTGCCGATTGACCTCTAAAAAGGTAAATGTTTTGTTAAACTATCTAGCATCCGAAGTAAGTATATGTTCGTGAATATTACAAGACAATTTACTTAAAATATACTGTACCTTGTATAACTGACATTGTCGAATGTTTACTTTGTAAATTTGTATGGCAACCATCAAAAAATAAATAAATATTTACAAACCTCAATGAAATGTTGATGTTCAAAAAGTACTCCCCACCATTAGGCAATTGTTTTCTGCTACAGCTTGTTTGGCGTCTGTCAAAAGAGTCTTTTTGACATTTGGTTTGGTACATTCTAAACTTAGAACTCGCTTGGGGACCAAGAAATCTGCTAAATTAGTTTTTCTTTACAATCATTATAATTAACTCTTCAACTCATTTGTTTTTATGCATTTGTAAATTTACGATTTTGTTTATTTTCATTTGTTTAATATCGCATTTACTATTCAATATTAATAATACCTTGTTCCCTCTTAATATGTATGCTGAAAAGTTTCAACATAAAATCCATTCTTCCGGTTGAACCAACTAGAGCAATTTCGAATCAGACCCCCTTAGCATTAGATTATATAATTGCAAATCACCCAAACTTTAATGCAATCAACTTTGAAGCGAACATCGCAGATCATATGGCACAAAGAATAATATTTCATTTGAATGCCCCTCTGAAAAACACCTCATTTTCCAATTTATATTTTTTTAAAAGGTTCTTTGATTTTCAAAATATCTTTCAACCTAATTATCACTTATTTAGAACAGACCTTAGTTATCTATATAATACTACAGATGTTAATGAATCATGGACTTATTTTTGGCACAATTTTCTACATTGTTTAGATATAGACTGTCCCCTAAAAAAAGTAATTATAAAGACCGCTCTTCCAAATTAAGAATGGATAAACCCAGACCTAATTAAACAGACCGAGAATTTAAAAAAATTGTATTGGTTGTGCAGATCTTGGAACACACCGGAGTCAAAAAACTTATACACTCAGTCAAAAAAACTATTTCATGAACAGCTGGCTCTACAGAAATCAAATTTCTACAAACAAAAAATTTTAGACTCATATAACTCTAAAACGATCTGGCAAGTAATCAATATTAACGTAAAAAAAGTGCTCTAATCCCACAAAATTAGTAGGTATCTAACAATAATTGCATATTAAATATATCTGAAATATGAGAAGAATTCTGCAATATTTTGCAACAAGCGCAGAAAACCTTGGGTAAACATAATATTGATTTTTCAAATTGTACAACCAGTGAATTTCATATCAGGCCAATTTTTTTAACGCCACTGAATGTGCACGATCTCCATTCAGCTTTAAAACTGTTAAAAAAGAAAACAGCCTGCTCTGGTAAAAACGACATCACAGTTATGGCGTTAGAAAAAATATGGGATTATATTAAACACCCATTATGCTATATCTTTAATTTATCCCTTGAAAAAGGTATATTCCCTTGTGAGTTAAAGGTAGGGGAAGTTATTCTACTTTATAAAAAGGGTGACAGGAAAAAAATCGAAAACTATCGATGTCTTACGGGCCTGCCTACCTTTTCTAAACTGTTTGAAAAAGTAGTTTTATGCAAGATAGAAAACTTCTTAAATGCAGAAAAATTAATAAGTAACAAACAAGACGGTTTTAGAAAAGATTGCTACACTTCTACAGCTGCTTTTGAGTTATTAAATTTTGTTTATAAGGGCTTGGACACATCAAACTATGTTCTTGCCATCTTCTTTGACTTAACTCGAGCTTTTGACTGCTTAAATAGCTCCTTTTTACAGAAGAAATTATATGCATTGGGAATAAGGGTAGATATCAACAAATGGTTAGTGTCTTATTTGGAGGAACTTAAGATAAAGGTTAAGATTGGGGATTTTATCTCTACTGGTCATAATATAAACTGTGGTGTACCTCAGGGAAGCATTATTTCACCTCTAATATTTAGGTTTCTTATAAATGATCTGGAAAATTTCTTGCCTCTGTCACTATCAAAAAATAGAATAATTCTCTATGCAAATGACTGCACTATAGCAGTTTCTGATAATAATTTCGAGAAATTGGAAAATAATGCCAATATAATTTTGGAAAAATTTGCTTTATGGTGTGAGAAAACTTGCCTTATTGCCAACGAATCCAAAACCTGCTTTATGACATTTTGTATAGGAAAAGATATGCCTCGGGTTCCAAATTTGTTATTAAACTGCAAACATGTAAATAAGATTGAAAATTTTAAATTTCTAGGATTACATCTAGATCCACACATAACATGGTGCAACCATGTCGCAAGTAAGTTAAATACTGCCTACTTTGCAATAAGAAATCTAAAAAGCACTTTAGAAATAAAACAACACTTTAGAAATAAAACTACTTTTAAATACCTATTACGCACTAGCATATAGCCATCTAAGCTATGGTATTATTTACTGGGGCCAATCAACAGATTTAAACAGAATTTTTATATTACAAAAAAGAATAATTAGAAAAATTTTCTCATTAAGTCCATTAGACTCATGTAAATCCTATTTCAAACAGTATAAAATTCTCTCCTTTCCATGTACTCTAATTTTACACTCGGTATTATTCATTAAAAAACAATTCACCGGATTTTCTCTTCATCTAGAACTACATAATTATGGTACAAGAAACTCCACAAACATTTATATACCGCCCTATAGGACTAGCACTTTCCAAAAAAGTCCTTACTGTTTTTGTGGGAATATGTACGACCAACTACCAGCAAGCCTATGAGAAATAACTTCTTACAAAAAATGTAAGAAAAGTACAAAGAGTTATCTCCTTGAAAAAAGTTATTATAATGTTAGAAATTACTTTTCAATTTTGCAATAATTGTTTTCTGTTAGTTAGTCCAATCTTAATATTGTTTTAAAAATGTCTTATGTTAACTTTTATTTTTACTCTTGACGTTATCATATCTAGTTAGATCATTTGGCATAAAGTGAAATAGATAAAAATAAATAAATATTCCATGCAAAAGTTCATGCTATCAAATTGTGTTCTAGAATTTTGTAGGACCAACAAATCACACAGTAAAGCACATGAAGTGATACATTGTACATCCAAAACAGTTTTGAACTGCCAAAAGTCACTTGTTGGTCTGGGGAGCGACAATAAAATCTCCCTTATTTGGATACCAGGACATGCGGGTTTGGAGAGAAATCAGTCTGCGGACCTTCTAGCAAAGAAAGGAGCAGAGACAAGATTCGTGGGACCTGAACCAGCTTTAGGAGTAGCCCACGAAACGGCCAAGCACGCAATTTTGGACTTGGTTGAGGAAAAAGCTAATCTCTATTGGCTTGCACTGCCAGGTCTGTCCCATGCAAAGGCATTTATCCCCCTTGCTATGAGAAAGAGGATAACAGAAAATCTGAAAATATGAACAGAATTAAGCTCAAAACAGCAGTAGGCCTATACACTGGCCATTGTGGTCTAAGACATCACATGCACAGGATGGGGCATGAAGACAAATCCAAGTGCCGCCTATTTATGGAGGATGACAAGACAGCCAGCCATGTGCTGTGTGAATCAGGTTTTCCATATTTGGTAGAGATATCCTGCTGCCCGAGGACTTGAAGAATACCTACACAAATGCAATAATAAGACTCATTGAAGATTTAGAGTTGCTTAGAGAAGTGTAAACATAGGTGTAAGCCACAATAGACCACAGAGTCACAGTGGAGGGTCAGTTTGATCCACTCACTTTTAACCTAACCTACCTTAACTTTTGAAAGTTCAATTTCCTAGGTTATTTGTTGGTACACATGTAAAGTATTTAACTTTTTTTTAATAAACTTTTATTTTTGCTTTGGTGACTTATTTTCACAACAATTTATACTTTTGATTTAAATCATGATTTATTTATCACATTTACACTTTTTTATTTGGATTTTTTACGTGGGACATTTGTACAAAAAATGCTGCAAATAATGAGTTCTCTAAAAATTAAAAAAAATATATAATAAGGCATATTACTGGTTTTTTATTGTGTTTTTTTTATTATAAGTTTACTTAAGTCCTAGATACCTTTTTGATTTGATTGATTGATCTCAAATAGTCTAGATATCTCTATTTCTAGAGATGCTTATTTTGCCTTGATTGAATCACACTTGTGATATGGCATTTGTTTCTGGAGAGGGTGCTCAATTATATGCTCAAGTCACTTTTTGTGCTACAAAAAAGTGCTCTTAGCTATGTGTCAAACAGGGTTGCGTGATACATGTTGTCCACTATTTGTCAGGTATTCGGTGTTAACCTTATGTTGTATTTACATTTTAGAAATGACATGTTTAATTTATCAAAAATTCAGACTTGAACTGGATTAACATATCCACGATTATAACACTCGCCGAGTTTATATATATAACTGAGCAATTTAGAAATTCTTTTGTGTATGGTGGTAAAAAATTGTTTAACCATCTTCTTGTTGACCAGAACAAAGAGTCATGCTTTATTAAATTTGAGAGAAAAACGAAAAAGTTATTAGTTCAGAAGGCATATTACATCCTAGACTAATATTATGCTGAGAGATTGGAATAGGTCTAAGTAAATTGTTATAAATATGTAAGTTTTTCTTTTTATGTATATATGTATATGATAAGTATATTCGTGTTGCTTGAATTTGTTAATTGTATTGTATGTATGCCTATGTATATGAATGTGTGTATGTATGTATGTACATACATACATACATACACACACTAACATATACATCAAAAAATGTACAGTATGTACTAGCGATTTAGTCTGTCATTTAACCCCTTCAGTGCAAGGGTACCTCTTCCTCTTAACCCAAAGGATAATTTAGCCGTTTCGGCATTCTGTTTTAATAAGTTGTGTTGGTGGTATAGGTACCTAAGTACTTTCTGTTAAGTCATTTTCATACAAAATTGTAAATGGGAGCAAGTTTATAGCCTGACCTTTGTGAAGAATAAGGTAAAATATTGCAAATATTATATGATGAAATCTCAACAGAAAAGAAGTGATTATCGATGGGCGACTCAGGTGACTCAGTTGCTGATGAGGTGGTTTGTAAATTTATGAATTTGACAGTAACTCAGAGCAGGAAGTCACTGCCAACCGTGGCATAAGAGACCACTTTTATTTTCAAGTTAGGCGGTATTGAAATGGTAAAAGCGCCTGTTCAAGTTGTTAATAAATTAGTTCACTATGGGTAGTTTATAGGTCGTAAAACACATTACAACAGAATCTGCAAAAAATATATTTTTTTGAAGCATCTTATATCTGTTTGCCATGTTTGTGCCGAAGGCATTTAGTGTGTTACTTTTCGACGGTACAAAATGTATATAACAAAAATAAATAAGTTTTTATTGTTGTACTTAGTTCCTAAATTTACAAAAGTATAAAAATATTGTTTAAGTATAAAACTGTATAGTTTTTAGATTATAAAATATTTATTAATTTTTACTGTAGTTTTTAAAAATTGTAAGAATAGGCCTGTCCCATACATGAATGAATAAAATTAATAAATAAATGAATAAGTAAATGCCAGGTTAAAACATGAACCAAATTCCTATTCAGTTGGCAATAATATGTTTGTTTTTATCCAATGAATATAGTTAAATTTTTATTCTAATATGTTGTAAACATATATACAAGCATGTCAAGGTTAAGTGGCCCTTCTTAAATTATGGCAGGTTAAGTGACATTTGTTGTAATGTAAATTATGGTAATTGTTCATGTAAGTTATTGTTGTTGCTTACTGTTTGACTGTTGAACTATACTTGACCAATTTATTCATGATTTGTAAACAGGCAGTTAGTTTAAGTAGGCGGAATATTTGTTTGAAAATTAAGGGCAATATAAACTCTTAATTTAATGTTATAAGTAAATATTCACACATATCGAAGGAAAATATCAAACGTTACCAAAATGTTACATAAGAATAAATATAGTGTACAATGATTTCCTAAATTAAGAGATACTTATACTTTAGTATAACAAACAAACAAAATAAGCTTTATTGTCATCACAAAAACATGTCTCATTGACAAAGCAACCTTAAAAATAGAAATGTTCTATAATACCTTATCGAATAACTTATACTATGTTAAAAAAAGTAAACTGTACATTGAAAGGCTCAAAAAATATACAGATAAAACATATATAATAATAACAAAACAATAGACAACAATCAATAATTAAAATAAAAGCTATAAATCTGTATAATAACAAAGGAGTCTGTAATAAAGAGTTAAAAAAAAGAAAACAAAAGTTGAGTCAGAAATATTTAAAATATTATACCTAGTATCATAAAGGGTTATCATAAAATTCCTGCAGGTTGTAGTATGGCTTTAAGTTAAAAATGTGTTTGAGAGTCTGTCTCATCAGTAAGTGATTGTAAATCTTAACACTTTCATAAATCAATGAGTTTTTAGTTAAAGTAAATTTGGGTATTGGGAGAGGAATGCTGCTACTATTACGGTTAGTATAAGCACTATATATAGAAAAATTCCTAAATTTTTTGTGCATCAAGCCATAAATCTCTAAGATAAAAAGAGAAATGACAGTCAAAATTTCTTCCCGTATAAAAAGAGGTTTACATTTTCCCTAAACTTAGCTTTACAGTGACCTTTTTTGGAGAGCAAAGATGGAATTTAGCAATTGGTGGTTACAAAATCTCCAAAAAGCGATCCCATAACTTATGTGACATTCGATTAAAGAATAATATGCCATCTTAGCCGCAGATAAACCTAATACATTAGAAATTACTCTCACAGCAAAGCACCCAGAAGCAACTTTTTTACTAAGTAGGGTTATGTGAGTCGAGAATTTTGATTTATTATCAATATGAATACCCAAAAATTTTGTGGCAGATTGGTTTTTTATTTAAATACTATTTAGGTCTGTGTTATTCAATGTAAACTTAAAAGTAAGAATGGATGATTTATCACAGTTAAAACTTAAGTAATTAGAAGCACACCATTCTTTCACCCTCTCCAAATCCTCACAAATGGTGTTCATTAGAGTGCTGTGATCAGTTCCCCTCCAGAGAAGAGTTGTATCATCTGCAAAAATAGTACAAGTCCCCCGAATATAAATATTAAATTGCCAAAAATAAGCAGTTTATCAAAAGACCACAAAAATATTTAAATCATACTTTTTAATAGACGAAGTCGTTCATCTATGATTTACATCTGAAGATCTCCTCTGAAATGTGTCAACGTGGTCACAATTGTATGAACAGTTAAAAAAACTGCACCTCTATAAACAAATGGAAAAATTGGAATGCATGGGATTTTGCAATCTGTTTTGAAATAATTTGCATACTGTCCAACTCTAAAAATTCATTCAGAAGTCAAAATCTTAAAAACAACTAAAACTAGGTATATGATATGCTCAATAAAAATTAGAAACAGAATCTTAAGCAAAATGCGAACCCTGCAAAAGAAATTAGATGTTATATTTCAAAGGTAAAATCTGATCCAACCACCACTTTTTAAAACACTTTGTATATTTATAAAATCTTTTTTTTCGTTTTTATTGAAAAATTGGGCCACACATCACACAAGTGATTGGAAGATTTTGACTTATTTATGAATAGCGTAAATTATTTCGATATCAGAAATATATAGGTTTATTAATTTTTATTTAAACAAATAGTTTCCTTGGGAGCCCTAGGTTTCAGTCTTTCTTTCTTTCTTTCTTTCTAGCCGTTTTCTATCCTTTGGATATAGGCCTCTCTCATGTTTCTCCAGTTTTCTCGGTTCTGAGCAACCTGATACCAGTTGAGACCTCCTGTTCTCTAAATGTCATCGTACCAGCGTTGTTGGGGTCTGCCAGTGCTTCTTTTTTCTCCCCCAGGTCTCCATCTGGTAACTTTTCCGCTCCAGTTAGTGTTGTTTCTGGCCACATGTCCTGCCCAGTTCCATTTTAGAGAGCAGATTCGTTTTGTTATGTCCTGGACTTTGGTCCTGCTTCTTATCCACTCATTCGTTTTACGGTCTTTAAGGGATGTATCTAACATTTTTCTTTCGATTGCTCTCTGGTGAACTTGTAGTTTGTTGAGAATTTTCTTGGTAAGAACCCATGTCTCGCAGCCGTATGTCGTTGTTGGAAGGATACATTCATTATAGACTCTGCACTTCAGTTTTAAAGGTAGTCTTGACTGAATGATGTGTTTTAGTCTGCCAAGAGCCGCCCATCCCAGACGTATTCTTCTATTGACTTCCAGTTCTTGGTTAATTTTTCCGCCCCAGATATACATATGAATCTACCTTTTCCACTTCTTGTCCTTGTAGGGATATTGTATTATTAATTGTTTGCACGTTCGCCATAAATTTTGTTTTTGAGGTGTTCATTTCTAAACCGACATATTGTGACCCTTGTTGTAACTCCTGGAGCATTTCTTTCAATTCCGTTTCATCTTCGGCAAAAAGGGCGATATCGTCGGCAAATCTGAGGTTGTTGAGTCTTTCTCCAGATATGTTAAGTCCCCTGTTTTCCCAGTGCAGATTCTTGAAGACGTCCTCCAATATCAAGGTAAATAGTTTGGGTGAGATTATGTCGCCTTGTCTAACTCCTCTATTTATTTTCACCTCATTGGTATCTTCGTGGAGCCTTATCTTCAATTTGGATCGGTCGTTGACTTCGTGTAGTATGTTGATATATCTGTGATCTATTCTTGCATTTTTCATAGCTCTTTCAATTGCCCAGAATTCTACTGTATCGAAAGCTTTTCGAAAGTCGACAAAAGCCATCCAGACTGTGATATTGTATTCTGTCGCCTTTTCTATGAGTATTCTGACTGCGTGAAGATGTTCAATTGTGCTATAGTTCTTCCGAAAGCCCGCTTGTTCTTTAGATTGGTAGGTTTCGAACTTCATGTCAAGTCGATTAGTTATTATTCTCATGAATAGTTTGTATATTTGAGATAAAAGACTTATTGGTCTATAATTCTCTAAATTGCTAGGATCTCCTTTCTTGTATATTAGTACAACTATAGCGGTCTTCCAATCGGTCGGTATCGTTCCTTGGATGAGGCATTTATTAAAGAGTTTTTTGAGTTCTTTCATAAGCGGCGGTCCTCCCTCCTTCAGCATTTCCGGTAGGATGTCGTCTAGTCCTGCGGCTTTTCCGTTTTTTATTTGTTTCATGGCTTTTTCAATTTCCTCGATTTCGATGTCTGGCAGCTCTTCTGAGCCAATGTTAAGTATTCTTCGCTTATCTTCCTTTGATAATCTCAAGGTTTCTTCGTCGGCTTTTGATTCATACAGATCCGTATAAAAGTTTTCCGTGACTTTCAGTATTTGTTGTCTATCTTCTGCCATGTTGCCATCTTTGTCTATCAGCTTGTTGATCTCTTTTTTGTGTGCATTCTCCTTCTTAAATATTTTTATGCCTCTGTTTTGCTCTATAATTTTCTCAATTTGTTCTTCCTGATGTTCTCTAATGTCTTGTTTCGCCATTCTACTTACAGTTTTGTTGACTTCTGCGTATTCGACCGTGTCTCTCTTGTTCGATTTTATGAGATCTCTTCATTTTTCCAGTAACTGTTTTGTTTTTTCCGTCAACTTATCTTTTCTTTTTGCTCTTAATGTCATGTTGTTTTTAGCTGTTTCTTTTATTATTAGTGTTATTCTAGTGTTCGCTTCGTTGATATTTTCTTCGATTTGTGGTGATGTATTTCTCAGTTGTTCTGTTAGTTGCTGCATATATTCTTCTTTGCGTTCTTTCAGTGTGCTCGCGTCTAAAG
The DNA here is from genome assembly GCA_030620095.1 of Kuschelorhynchus macadamiae. NCBI lineage: Eukaryota > Metazoa > Arthropoda > Insecta > Coleoptera > Curculionidae > Kuschelorhynchus > Kuschelorhynchus macadamiae. The sequence goes on along the minus strand of JAUTXW010004416.1, from coordinate 28,153 downwards.
GCTTAAGTTTGTTACTGAATTTCTTGGCTCTTTCTAGTTTTTCATTTATAAGGATTTTGCACCTTACAAGTCTGTGGTCACTACCGGTTGTGAAGGAATTGAGGAAATCGACATCTTGAATAATGTGTTTGTCGTGTGAAAGTACATAGTCTATCTCGTTCTTAGTTCTTCCATTTGGGCTTGTCCAGGTCCACTTTTTGTTAATTCTTTTTTTAAAGAAGGTGTTCGTTACGTAAAGTTGCTCTTTTTCCAGAAAGTTGGCTAGCATCTCGCCTCTTTCGTTCCTCGTACCAAGCCCAAATGGGCCGACGTATTTTGATTCGTTCACTGTGCTTCCTATTTTTGCGTTGAAATCTCCAATGACCAATGTGTGTTTCGTTTTGTTTTCTGAAAGGCATCTCGATATTTCTTCGTACAGCGCTTCAACTTTATCATCATCGTGGCTGCTCGTTGGGGCATAGATTTGGACGATTTTTATAGTTATGTTGGAATTTATTCTCAAGGTGATGTATATAACTCTTTCTGAAATGGCTTTCAAAGTTTTAATGTTAGAGGACAACCGTTTGTTCACCAGGATTCCCACGCCGCCATTAGTATTCTGTTCGTTTCCTTTGTAAAAAAGGAGATGACCAGAATTTAGTCTGAGGCAGTCTTCTCCTTTTCTTCTTACTTCTGATATTCCCAGGACGTCCCATTTTATCTTGTTAAGCTCATATTCCAGTTCTATCAATCTTTCTTCATTTCCCAATGTTCTTGCGTTGTAGGTAGCTATATATAGTTGGCAGCCTGATCGAACCCAGGGATTCTTAGCACCCCCCGTTCGAAAACTGGTCTGACCGCTGCCTTGGTCAGGGTTAGTCGAACCGCTGGGAACTGGGGGCCATCTGTATTGCCCTGTGTGCATCTGAGAGGGGTTTAGCCATGAAACACCACGTTGGCCAGACGTCTTGGTGAGTGTGAAGTTCAGCCGCCTCTGACATGAGGATCCTCCGCTGTTTGCAGCCGCACACTCTGGGTCAGACGCTGCGGTGGGGGTTTTTATACTATCCCTAAAAACGGGGCTGCCACATCCGCCCGCTCTGCCGTGCCGAAGATCTTCTTCTCCGCCATTGCGGCCGTTGTGGACTTCGTTCGTAACCCTGAATAAGGGACCCTTGCAGGTGCCAGCTTTCCGGGTCAGAAAGCTCCTGGAATCTCGCGAAGGGCAGGGGTTGATTCATCTTCCCTGATAGGTCTGTCCCAGGAGGAGTACCTACCGCTACCCCCAGGTTTCAGTCTACTCTGCCTAATGGTAGATCTGCGCCTACGAATCGCATGTATATTTGAGATAAAAGACTTATTGGTCTATAATTCTCTAAATTGCTAGGATCTCCTTTCTTGTATATTAGTACAACTATAGCGGTCTTCCAATCGGTCGGTATCGTTCCTTGGATGAGGCATTTATTAAAGAGTTTTTTGAGTTCTTTCATAAGCGGCGGTCCTCCCTCCTTCAGCATTTCCGGTAGGATGTCGTCTAGTCCTGCGGCTTTTCCGTTTTTTATTTGTTTCATGGCTTTTTCAATTTCCTCGATTTCGATGTCTGGCAGCTCTTCTGAGCCAATGTTAAGTATTCTTCGCTTATCTTCCTTTGATAATCTCAAGGTTTCTTCGTCGGCTTTTGATTCATACAGATCCGTATAAAAGTTTTCCGTGACTTTCAGTATTTGTTGTCTATCTTCTGCCATGTTGCCATCTTTGTCTATCAGCTTGTTGATCTCTTTTTTGTGTGCATTCTCCTTCTTAAATATTTTTATGCCTCTGTTTTGCTCTATAATTTTCTCAATTTGTTCTTCCTGATGTTCTCTAATGTCTTGTTTCGCCATTCTACTTACAGTTTTGTTGACTTCTGCGTATTCGACCGTGTCTCTCTTGTTCGATTTTATGAGATCTCTTCATTTTTCCAGTAACTGTTTTGTTTTTTCCGTCAACTTATCTTTTCTTTTTGCTCTTAATGTCATGTTGTTTTTAGCTGTTTCTTTTATTATTAGTGTTATTCTAGTGTTCGCTTCGTTGATATTTTCTTCGATTTGTGGTGATGTATTTCTCAGTTGTTCTGTTAGTTGCTGCATATATTCTTCTTTGCGTTCTTTCAGTGTGCTCGCGTCTAAAGGCTTAAGTTTGTTACTGAATTTCTTGGCTCTTTCTAGTTTTTCATTTATAAGGATTTTGCACCTTACAAGTCTGTGGTCACTACCGGTTGTGAAGGAATTGAGGAAATCGACATCTTGAATAATGTGTTTGTCGTGTGAAAGTACATAGTCTATCTCGTTCTTAGTTCTTCCATTTGGGCTTGTCCAGGTCCACTTTTTGTTAATTCTTTTTTTAAAGAAGGTGTTCGTTACGTAAAGTTGCTCTTTTTCCAGAAAGTTGGCTAGCATCTCGCCTCTTTCGTTCCTCGTACCAAGCCCAAATGGGCCGACGTATTTTGATTCGTTCACTGTGCTTCCTATTTTTGCGTTGAAATCTCCAATGACCAATGTGTGTTTCGTTTTGTTTTCTGAAAGGCATCTCGATATTTCTTCGTACAGCGCTTCAACTTTATCATCATCGTGGCTGCTCGTTGGGGCATAGATTTGGACGATTTTTATAGTTATGTTGGAATTTATTCTCAAGGTGATGTATATAACTCTTTCTGAAATGGCTTTCAAAGTTTTAATGTTAGAGGACAACCGTTTGTTCACCAGGATTCCCACGCCGCCATTAGTATTCTGTTCGTTTCCTTTGTAAAAAAGGAGATGACCAGAATTTAGTCTGAGGCAGTCTTCTCCTTTTCTTCTTACTTCTGATATTCCCAGGACGTCCCATTTTATCTTGTTAAGCTCATATTCCAGTTCTATCAATCTTTCTTCATTTCCCAATGTTCTTGCGTTGTAGGTAGCTATATATAGTTGGCAGCCTGATCGAACCCAGGGATTCTTAGCACCCCCGTTCGAAAACTGGTCTGACCGCTGCCTTGGTCAGGGTTAGTCGAACCGCTGGGAACTGGGGGCCATCTGTATTGCCCTGTGTGCATCTGAGAGGGGTTTAGCCATGAAACACCACGTTGGCCAGACGTCTTGGTGAGTGTGAAGTTCAGCCGCCTCTGACATGAGGATCCTCCGCTGTTTGCAGCCGCCCACTCTGGGTCAGACGCTGCGGTGGGGGTTTTTATACTATCCCTAAAAACGGGGCTGCCACATCCGCCCGCTCTGCCGTGCCGAAGATCTTCTTCTCCGCCATTGCGGCCGTTGTGGACTTCGTTCGTAACCCTGAATAAGGGACCCTTGCAGGTGCCAGCTTTCCGGGTCAGAAAGCTCCTGGAATCTCGCGAAGGGCAGGGGTTGATTCATCTTCCCTGATAGGTCTGTCCCAGGAGGAGTACCTACCGCTACCCCCAGGTTTCAGTCTACTCTGCCTAATGGTAGATCTGCGCCTACGAATCGCATGGGTGTAAAAAATGGTTTTCAAATGTGTTGCATACTTTGTCTACCATACTAGAAGTAGTAAATTTTAAATATTAAATGTCAAAATGACAATGTTGAGTTAACTAACACTGTCCTATTTTTTTTTAATGTAAGGACGTAGCCGATGCACGCATCAGACAAGTGGCCCTTCTTCGTACACTACAGAATGCTAAACATTCCAAATGGTACGAATTCGCAAATAACGTCATAAAAGTAACATGTCAAATAACTCCGGGAAAAACAGGTAAATAAAAATTAAAAAAAATATATACAATGATAAAACGATTTCAGGTCGAAAAATAACATAATACATAAATATAACAAAATTACACAGATTCGACGTGAACAAGGACAAACAGAAAACATCACAAAACCAATCCGCTTAACTGCCTTTTTAGACATAATTTGTACGGTGGTATCTTTCGAAAAATAGTTGACTCATTCTCCTAATAGGAACCAAAAATGAGACCGATTCCAGCAATATTTCACAGTCAATCCCTCCATTGAGCAATTTGTGTAAAAAAATAAGAAGTGCCTTCTTTCTTCAAAACTCTAGGGTTTGCAGGCCACAAAGAGGAGCTCTTGTATTATATGTCAGACCTTGATATGGAAAATTCAGACAGAACTTGATATGCTGAATATTGCCAGATTTATGTTTTTGTCTTAAAAACATAAAATGTATGCATATATTTATTGATATAACTCTTTGCACAAAACTAACTAAAAGTGCAGTAAATGATGAATGAAGCATTTCAGATGTTTAAACCAAAACGCATTCGCTTAGGGTAGAAATGTTGGATTTTAGTTCCACATACATTTCACCCTTACAAAACAAACATTAAAAAACAATACAATACATAAAGGCTTTCTAAATGCAGTTTTCATCTAATCAAAGGTTCAAATTGTTTTCCTTCTGCTCCTTGGTTATGGGCAAGTTGAAAATATAATTTTTTTTACAGCATTATGCAAAACACTTCTGATGTTTTTAAGATTTTCAGCTTAGTTTTATAAATAACATTCTCTAGGTGTCCAGGGCAGAAGTAATATAGAGTGGAGAGATTGGCGCCCATTCGATAGATACCCTCCCTCCACCTCTCCTTATAGGTAAAGGTTCTATCCACTATTCCCTCAATATACTAAGGGGGCGCTTCATCTTGTTGAATCCAAATGTTAGGGAAATTTGGCACAGTTAAATTTTGAATTTCTGGTATAATTAAGATTTTCAAGCACGATCAAACATTTAGTTTCTGAGGATGTTGTGTTCTTACTTCTCTCATCCAATGTGGATTTTGATCAGATCAATACGTGCAGTTATGCCTATTAAGTAAACCATTCAGCATGTAGGTTGTTTCATCTGTAAAAACTTTGTAATTTTGGTTTTCATCGAAGTTTGATGAAAACCAAAATTACATAGTTTTTACAGACCTCATCATAATATTACAAAATCATGCTTCTGTCAAAATCATCTTCTCATAGTTCTTGTACTAAATGAATTTTGTAAGGGTGAAATTTATGTGCATTTAATATCGTTTGAACAGATGCATGCATTGACTTTTTTTTATCATTTTTTGCACTTTTTAATCGACCAATTCTTACTTTGTCTTTAACAGTACCATTTCTCGGAATCTCTTGACTTTTCTCTGGACAGTTGACTTTGGTATAGGGGTGAAATCTGGGAATTCATCATTAAATAAATTCTTCAGCTCTTCATATGACCTCACGCGATCTCCGTATCCTCGCATTATTAGGATTATGATCCAGTCTGTTTCACTGAAATGAACCATTTTTAATTACTTCCTACGATAAACTAGCACAAAAATCTGGCCATAGGACTGTGTCAATTAAGTGGACATTTTGACATTATTTAAAATTTACTGGGAACTTTTAATAAAGTAGACATAGGTAGACGCTTCCTTTGCAAAATTTAATTACTTTTTTCCTGGGACCATGCTGGATATTTTTTCATCAAAGCGTAATTTTAATTGATCGAGGAATCCGACAAAAAATACATGGTGTTACATAAGAACATCAAAACATAGTACAAAATGGAATCACAAAAACAACTACTAAATGATAGTATGTTTTCATTCCATGTACACCAACGTCATAACAAGAAAATGATCCTTGTTTGGAACATGTTCTGCATCACAGCAGACACAATGATCCAGTTTAGTCAAACGACGATCGCGATTTCGCTCTTATTAGAGCTCATCAGGCCGCCATAGACTAGCGAGCCCCGTGTAGGGCAAAGGCACAAAATGGAATCACAAAAACAACTACTCCGCTGGCTAATACCACGACCGGCATTGAATTACATTGTGACTCCTGGCTTTCGTTGGGAGCATTAAATGATAGTATGTTTTCATTCCACGTACACCAACGTCATAACAAGAAAATGATCCTTGTTTGGAACATGTTCTGCATCACAGCAGACACAATGATCCAGTTTAGTCAAACGACGATCGCGATTTCGCTCTTATTAGAGCTCATCAGGCCGCCATAGACTAGCGCGCCCCGTGTAGGGCAAGGTGTTGGGAGCATTAAATGATAGTATGTTTTCATTCCATGTACACCAACGTCATAACAAGAAAATGATCCTTGTTTGGAACATGTTCTGCATCACAGCAGACACAATGATCCAGTTTAGTCAAACGACGATCGCGATTTCGCTCTTATTAGAGCTCATCAGGCCGCCATAGACTAGCGAGCCCCGTGTAGGGCAAAGGCACAAAATGGAATCACAAAAACAACTACTCCGCTGGCTAATACCACGACCGGCATTGAATTACATTGTGGCTCCTGGCTTTCGTTGGGAGCATTTAAATGATAATTTGGAATACTGATACAGTGGCGCTTTCAGAACTCTGACTTGGGGGGGGGGGTAGGGGGGCTGGGCAAATTTTGAACAAAGGTTAGGAAATGAAAGAATTATTATTTAGTGGTACTTAACCTTATTTTTAAAATAATTCAGAAAGTAAAGTAATGATAGAATATTTGGAAATAAAATAGTAACTATTAATACTTTCAAAATTACGATAATATAACTAGGACATAGTACATACCTTGTAAAAATTAAATGAAGACCTTGCAATTACAAATTTTAGTCTTTTTACCGCAATACACAAAACAAAAGCATTTATCGTTCCCGTCTCCTATCCCGAGTCGTTATTTTTTGTGTTTAAATTCTGACCGCCAAACACCTTAGGTGTGCGAGACGTTGTTGCCATATCAGTCTAATATTATTCATACATCGAAAAATTATCAAAAAAATATCCATCAAATTTTTTGTTTAATAATTTATTGTTAAAAATATTAAAGGCAAAATAATTTTTTATATTTTGAATATTGAATCAAAGTCTGGGGCGGGAAGGGGGATAATTATCCCCTTAGAAGCTTAGAAGCGCCCTTGCACTGATATAGGGGTTACAAAAAAATGGCCATTACCGAAATTTTGTGTCTATATCGTGTGACATATCAAGTAGGTAGTATTTTACACATGGGGCTTACCAATGACGAACCAATTTAAGCCATGGGAAGTGATTTGCTTGCTTGCTGTGTGTTTTTGGGACGTTTTAATAATAGCAGTTGTAGACAAAATTATTTGTATAGCGTGTGTTGAATCAAAGGTTGTAAATGCAGTAAGAAACTCAACCTCGTCAAAATGAACTCATCGACACAAGTCGCGCAAGGCAGCGTTTTATTTTTAAACTCATGAATAAAGTTGTAGATGTACACGGGAAAAAACTACTAACATCAAGTGAATAAACTTAATTTCAGATTACAGTAGTTTTTCTATTCCTGAAATCATAAGATTGGGTTTTTCTTCGTCTAAGAACATAAAATCATTGAACTGAAGAAAAGGTGCTTGCTTTAACATCATGTTAATTCCCATCTAAGATTATGTTATTGTTGTTCTAAAACAACATTGTGTTAATTATTTTATAGTATCTATATTTTGGTGTTTTAATAACTTGTTTATTATTACCTTCCATGAGAATGGTTTATATTTTTTAAATAAAAAGAATGTTATAACATTACAAATATAATTAAAATAAAACAATTCTATATAAGAAATACTAGTCATTGTTCTATCATCTATTTGTAGGACATAGCCTGTTTTTTTATATATTATTTTACCTATTTAGTGATCATAATTATAAAGATTCTGAATAACCTGTGTGTAAAGGGCAGAAACTTTCATGCTTTTGATCTATTAAGATATCGTGATTTTTGGAACAAGATCTTGTCAAATTTTGACTTACTATTAATGTTTTGCGATTATTGGATCATGGATTAAAGAATCCCTACGATGATTCGTGAAACAGGAGGCAAAACGTTGAAAAAGGTTTCCATTTTGAAACCGTTTAGTTCCAAGATTACATTTAATTTTCTATCGAAGATGACTACTAACAGGTTACAATCTGATATATTAACTCATTTTTAAAATCAATATGTAAATTCGTATTATTATTATATTACAGACTGATTTGAGAACCAGTCAAATTATTGGTTGTAACCACAACCTATCACACGATCCACATTAAACACATCAACTGACAAAAATATTTAAGTTTACTTGGCCCGGCTGTTGACCCACACTTTGCCAACGTAAGCCTTATATTACCTATTCGCCCCTTTGCGAATTTGATCGGGAACACTCGGGAAAAACTCGCCTTCGTTTATAACCACGAGGTCAACGCGGGCCGCTAGCCGTGATCGATGTCAACGAAACGAAACCTCCGGAGATCGCGGTGCGAGGCATCGATAATGTATCGCGGAATTAAGACAACGGTTAACGAGTTTATACGCTTAGAATAATAGAGGGAATTTCTAAATTAAAAAAAAATGAAAACATAAATTATGTATTATTTTATTTATTTGGTTCTGTTTGGAAATATTTATTGGGGGGTCACTGACCATATGGCCTAATGCAGGAGCCGCCACTGCATTTGTTACGTATTGCATATAGTATTTATTATTACCAACAGGGTTTCTTTATTTCTTGATATAGCATTTATGGGTTTTAGTGCATGTAATGTTCTTAAAACTAATAAAAAATAACGTAGTTTGTACAGGGTGTCCCATTTCCGTAGGTTTTACGGGGTTTCCAGCTTATGAGTAGAGATAGAGAGATGCGGTTTTCGCGACACCGTGCTACTTTTCGATGAAACTAAAGAGGCCGCAAACAGATTTGCCCTAACCATTTTAGTTTCCGTGCTACAGGGTGATTTTTTAAAATTTTTCATTTTCGGACACCCCCTGTAACTCAGCTATCGTAAAATATATTTAAAATGTTTCAACTGGTATTTATAGATTTTTTACGTAGAATTCAGTGGCGTACTCAGATTTTTGCTGAGAGTCATAGTTTTTGACATATTGGCATAACCTACTATTTTTTAAATGGGACACCCTATATATTATTTTTTCATCTTATTCTTCGTGTCGAGAGCTTTTCAAAAACATACCATAAGTCATATTTATTTTCATAAATAACATGAAAAAATGCATTTTTCTTTAAACGGATTTATGGCATAGCAGATCAATCGAAATAGGAGAAGGTGGCTGTGGAGTCATGGAAAAAGTTAACAAATATTTATTAACGAAATAACAAAGTAACAGCATCAGAAAAAATTAGGAAGTAGGTAAAAGGTAATAATTATAATTTCATTAAAACTACAAATATTGTTCAAATTGTAGACCATTATGTGTCCTACAAGTGTGACAAACTTTAAAAATTCTTTTTAATGCATTTTCTATTGTAAATGACTGTCTTTGTAACTCTGCAAAAGCGTTTTCGGTGGCCATTCTTAGTTGTTCTAAGTTTTCGTATCGCCTTACATAAACCTTGTTTTCTAAATAACCCCACAAAAAGAAATCTAAAACTGAGAGGTCAGGGGATCGTGGTGGCCATCGAACAGGTCCCTGTGTTCCTATCCATCTTCCAGGAAAATGGTCGTTAAGCCAGTTTTGACTTATTCTGGCATTGTGGGCTGGAGCTCCGTCTTGCTGGAAATAAATCCTATTTAGTTGAGCCAAGGGAACATCATCCAAAATTCCTAATGCGTCTTCTAGGATTCGCACGTAACCAATCGAATTCAGATTTCCTTCATATATTTGGTAAACTATTTTTCGGTTGAAAATAAAACAGGAGACATTGAATCCAAATCTGCCCTGACGCTCCCTAGGAAAAATAACATGGTTGTTTTCTTGACTCCAAAATCGCGTGTTGTGTCTATTTAAAATCCCTGAACTAGTAAAATGTGCCTCGTCTGTTCTTAAAACTAATAAAAAATAACGTAGTTTGTACAGGGTGTCCCATTTCCGTAGGTTTTACGGGGTTTCCAGCTTATGAGTAGAGATAGAGAGATGCGGTTTTCGCGACACCGTGCTACTTTTCGATGAAACTAAAGAGGCCACAAACAGATTTGCCCTAACCATTTTAGTTTCCGTGCTACAGGGTGATTTTTTAAAATTTTTCATTTTCGGACACCCCCTGTAACTCAGCTATCGTAAAATATATTTAAAATGTTTCAACTGGTATTTATAGATTTTTTACGTAGAATTCAGTGGCGTACTCAGATTTTTGCTGAGAGTCATAGTTTTTGACATATTGGCATAACCTACTATTTTTTAAATGGGACACCCTATATATTATTTTTTCATCTTATTCTTCGTGTCGAGAGCTTTTCAAAAACATACCATAAGTCATATTTATTTTCATAAATAACATGAAAAAATGCATTTTTCTTTAAACGGATTTATGGCATAGCAGATCAATCGAAATAAGAGAAGGTGGCTGTGGAGTCATGGAAAAAGTTAACAAATATTTATTAACGAAATAACAAAGTAACAGCATCAGAAAAAATTAGGAAGTAGGTAAAAGGTAATAATTATAATTTCATTAAAACTACAAATATTGTTCAAATTGTAGACCATTATGTGTCCTACAAGTGTGACAAACTTTAAAAATTCTTTTTAATGCATTTTCTATTGTAAATGACTGTCTTTGTAACTCTGCAAAAGCGTTTTCGGTGGCCATTCTTAGTTGTTCTAAGTTTTCGTATCGCCTTACATAAACCTTGTTTTCTAAATAACCCCACAAAAAGAAATCTAAAACTGAGAGGTCAGGGGATCGTGGTGGCCATCGAACAGGTCCCTGTGTTCCTATCCATCTTCCAGGAAAATGGTCGTTAAGCCAGTTTTGACTTATTCTGGCATTGTGGGCTGGAGCTCCGTCTTGCTGGAAATAAATCCTATTTAGTTGAGCCAAGGGAACATCATCCAAAATTCCTAATGCGTCTTCTAGGATTCGCACGTAACCAATCGAATTCAGATTTCCTTCATATATTTGGTAAACTATTTTTCGGTTGAAAATAAAACAGGAGACATTGAATCCAAATCTGCCCTGACGCTCCCTAGGAAAAATAACATGGTTGTTTTCTTGACTCCAAAATCGCGTGTTGTGTCTATTTAAAATCCCTGAACTAGTAAAATGTGCCTCGTCTGACCAAATAATCTTTTTTTTCAAAATCGATATCTTCTGCCTTCATATTTATAAACCAATTGCAGAACTCCAATCTGCGCTCTGCATCACCAGGATGCAGATGATGCACAAGTTTGTATTTATAGGGTTTGAATTTGTGCTTTTTCAAAATTTTCTGCACTTTGGTTTTCGGTACACCCGCCTCTTCGTCTATTTTCCTGCAAGATGTTTCAGGAGCTGTCTGAACGAGGGCTAAAACGTTGACCTCAGATTCTTCGTTGTCTTTATTGTAAGTTCGCGATCGAGGCTTGTTAAAAGATCCATATTGGCAAAGATTATTTTTAATTTTTTGAAAAATTCTTTTTTCTGGTTGTCTTCTCTCGGGATATCTAAGATAAAATAAAGCGAACCAATAAAGTCAAAATGCAGGAAGATAAAAAAGAACTAACCTGTTCAGATAAAGCTCTGCCGCCTGATCTGCATCTTCATTAGACAATATAAAACACGCGTTCATATCATATTTCTCAAAATATTCAAATTTTTGATTCTGAGCCATATTAAAAAAAATAACTATAATAGACGTCAAGAAAAATTTAAACGCAATAATGCCAAAAATGACAGCAGTAATGGCTGCCTGATCATATTTTTGTTGGCGTTGCCATGGCTACCACAGCCACCTTCTCTTATTTCGATTGATCTGCTATGCCATAAATCCGTTTAAAGAAAAATGCATTTTTTCATGTTATTTATGAAAATAAATATGACTTATGGTATGTTTTTGAAAAGCTCTCGACACGAAGAATAAGATGAAAAAATAATATATAGGGTGTCCCATTTAAAAAATAGTAGGTTATGCCAATATGTCAAAAACTATGACTCTCAGCAAAAATCTGAGTACGCCACTGAATTCTACGTGAAAAAATCTATAAATACCAGTTGAAACATTTTAAATATATTTTACGATAGCTGAGTACAGGGGGTGTCCGAAAATGACAAATTTTCAAAATCACCCTGTAGCACAGAAACTAAAATGGTTAGGGCAAATCTGTTTGCGGCCTCTTTAGTTTCATCGAAAAGTAGCACGGTGTCGCGAAAACCGCATCTCTCTATCTCTACTCATAAGCTGGAAACCCCGTAAAACCTACGAAAATGGGACACCCTGTACAATTCGCATTGTAAGTGTGTATTGCAAACTTGATTATTTAACAAAATAGTATCTTTTTGATTATTTAATCTCCGTGACATTAAACATTTTTACGAGTAAAGTACAGTATATTTGGAATATTTTTCATAGTTTCTGCTAAAATGGCGTTACAACCGGCAACAGCGCATAACTCCAATTTAAAGGGACAAGGTCAATGAGAGTCAAGGCAAAAATCGGTTTATGTTTTGCCTGTAATACTTACTCTTTGGTTATACTTCTAGTAAATATTATTCTGGTTTAAGTTAAAACAGTTTTCATTAAAATGTATTAAATTATATTTAAATATAGGGAGGAATGAAATAATAATACCAGTACTTGATGTAAATAGTTTTCAAATAATTCATATAAAAAACACCGTTTTGCATCTAAATTTTTTATACTACTTTAACTATATTACTTTTCGTAAAAGCCACTTTTAACTCTAAATGAATGCTAAAGCGGTTGTAATAAATATAATATTTTATTTAAGTTAAGTCTTAATGAATTTTTGTACAAAATGTCGGATATTATTAAATTTGGATTCCAATACGTGTTTTAATTTAAAATAAAATTTTTTATAAAAAAAATAGAACCAAAAAAACACGATTTTTCTTACTTTCACACCGATTTCATAAAGTCGAATTTTCATTGTCAAATAATATATTATTTTTCACTTTTTAGTGCTTTTTGAAGTCTGTTCTATTTTTTTATGAACATTTTCGTTCTATTTATATAAAAAAGGTCTTCAGTTTTGTGTAGTTATTTAGTATCATTCATATTTTCATGTTCTAAGTCTGCACCCTGTGGCTTTAATAAATTTTTTATAATAATTTATTGAAAAATCGGATAATTCCATCCAATAAACATAAAATAAAATGTTGCCATCATGTTAAACTATTGAGGCGCACGCTCTCCACTATATGTCCGTCCCTGTCCATTGCATTTGAAATTTTTCCAGAAGACATTAACATAAAAATTGTCAAAAAAAAAGATGAGTAAAATTGAAATTCGTGCCATTAGAAGCCTCTAAAACCATATGAAACACGATATTAACATGCAAACGGTTTCCTGATGATATGGTGAACGGAATATATATTGTCTCCAGCGCTCGCCGACACTATTGAAAATGGCGCCATTCCGCCATTTTTTTACATTTTTTAATATGCTTACTATGGGTCCATTCCGATAATATCTTGAATATTCCCTGAAAATGTCATCCAAATTGGTCAAACCATCGCGGAGTAATCGGTGTACAGGGTCTTCCATTGACGAGGAAAAACGCATTTTTTATGACTTCCCCCATATTTTTTAAGAAATTCAAAATAGCCAATTGATGTATTTTAGCTCGGAGAATTCGAAAATCGTAACAAAAAAACAATCGAATCAGAAACAAAAGACTTACGCCAAGGATTCTATAGTCAATTCTAAATGTTTTTGAATAAGAGTACTCTATGTCTATCTTCAACGGTTTTTGATTTATTGATGTTTGAAAATTGACACTTTTGCTTCTTTGAGCCGTCATAGCACCTGAACGGTTGAACCTAGAGCAAAATAGTTTTCACATTTCTATCTTACGTTTTTGATAAGCTGTCTGATGATGCCAGTCAAACAGTTTTTTTATTTCATATGAACATATTCAATTAAATAGGTAGCAAATAATTCCCGTTTTTTTGTTTGATTGGCATCGTAAGATAGCTTATCAAAAACTAAGATAGGAATGTGAAAGTCATTTTGCTCTAGGTCCAACCGTTCAGGAGCTATGACGGCCGAAAGAAGCAAAAATGTCAATTTTCAAACATCAATAAATCAAAAATAGTTGAAGATAGACATATAGTACCCTTATTAAAAAAACACTTAGAATTGGCCATAGAATCCAAAAATGTAATAATATATAGGCTGTTGCGTTTAAAAAACGCAACAGCCTTGGCGTAAGTCTTTTGTTTCTCATACAATTGTTTTTTCCTCCTCAATAGAAGACCCTGTACATACATAAAAAATATATAGGGTCAAATTAATAACCTCCGTTTTTGAACTCGGTTACAAATTAAGAATAGATAATCCTTAGGGACGGCACACGGTGGAAGGGATGAGATATCCAGTAAGACAAAACTCCATACTACAAGTTTCAGATAATTACCCTTTTTTGCTCTAGAACTAAAGTAAAATGTCATACTTGGTTAATGCGTATTAAAAAATTACCATAGTAGGCCATGAACCAATTAAAAGTTATCCAAAGTCATCTGTCACTCTAGGCGTCTCAGTAATGTTTGCTTTGATTGCGAAATAACGCATATTTTAAGTTATCTTAGTTTACCTAAAATTACATATAAAAACTACCGGTATGGCAAACGGACAGAGGGGTATGTAAATTTTAAATTAGTGTAGAATTTTTTCCTTTATTGCATAAACTTTCGTCTCTTTTTAAAACTTTATAAACATATGCATCAAAACAACTTTTTCTTCAAAGTTGAACTACTCTGGACATTTAAAAAAATAGGTAAAAAAAGGTATTTCTGATTTTCATATAAAACTGAAGTTTACGATATTCTGTATAATATATCCAAAAATGGTTTGCCTCTATTTGCCGCTTTTTGAGATTTTTAATATTTTATGATTCTCACGCAGTTATGTTAGTGTGAAAAATGATTTTTTGTACGACCTTAAAGAAATTTATTAAAGATTTTATATTTTTTATTATGATTTGGTTCATTACTAAATCGCTAGGGTCGTAAGAGGGCATGTTTATGATGGAGAGGTCCTCATACACCTCATAATTTTGACCTAGTAAAGGAAAAAATTAGTTTTTAATTAATACAGATAACATTGCTTGTTATACAATCAGAGATATGCAGAAACTTTCTTGGCTATAGTCAACATTAAAACTTTACGTAAAAATGCTACTTGACAGATTTTTCAGTTATTTATTCCAGGAATTTGCCTGGCTGTCACGTGACTTTGACATAATTTTAAAAAAGTTTCTGCATAGGTCCAAATGTATTCTTTGCTAAATCTGCGAGGGATATTTTGGAAAATATTTCATATTACAAAACAGCTTTCCTTTAATATTCCTGGCTTGACCCCGAATCGTATTTTAGGTGTAACTCGGCAAAAACTTTCCATCGCTTTACGGCAAAATGGCAAGTTTTCGCCTATGTCCAAGGAATCCAAGAAGTGCCTTAAAGATTATATTACTAGCAGGCTTAGTAATCAAAACCTCGAAAATCCTAAGTTGCTCGAATCATCCATTTTGACTTTTTTATCCGATTTAAATAAAAAATGGAAATCATGTCACAGAACATACACAAAATTCGTTTCTATATATGATTCTTGGTTAACAAAAAGCATTAATTGCCGAATGTTCAGCTCGAACTAAAACACGCAAAATTCAAAATCTTGTGGCCAGCAAATCAATACAAGAGCTAGCCACAGCTACCAGAGTAAGTTTGAATCTTTCTGGTAAAAAAGACGCAGCCTTTTTAGTTAAACAAGCAACATCTCAAACTAACCAGTTAACTGAAATAAAAAATGCTTTTCTTGATAACCAAAAAATCGCAAGGTACAAGCAAAGATTTTTGGATCAAAATGTGAATGATGCAGATTTACTCTTAGTTTCATTGGTTCCACTTCAAGTACGACACAACTTATCAGACAAACCGGATACACAAAAAATTATTTGGAAAAACCCTAAATGTTCATCTACAAAATTCTGTCGTCCAATAAGTTTTCAGTTTAAAAAAGAAACAAAAGAAACCACAAAATTTGAAGTAAATAAAATAGAGAACCAAATTATAAATTTAATTCCAACTGTAGTGCCCTTTCATCAAACAAACATTATTATAAATCACAAATTATTCCTTACTATGTTGGATGGCAAAGCAGGTAGCAACTTAACGGATACGTCAACTCAAACCTGTAACATTTGTAAAGTTACACCTAAACATATTAACAATTTGGAATATGTTAAAGAGCTGCCCGTAAACAAGGACAATTATAAATACGGGTTATCACCGTTACATGCCCATATCCGTTTCTTTGAATGCCTGATTCATGTAGCTTATAGATTAGAAATAAAGAAATGGCAAATAAGAGATGCACAAGAAAAACAAAATTTTGAAATCAGGAAAGCTCATATTATTGACCAGTTTAAAAAGGAACTTGGATTATTGATAGATCTTCCTAAGCAGGGTGCAGGATCCACCAATGATGGCAATACTGCGCGCACTTTTTTTGAGAACTATGAAAAATCAGCTTTAATAACAAACTTAGATCAGACTTTAATATGGAGATTTTATATTATATTGCTTGTTATATCCGCAGAATATGAAATAGACACTGAAAAGTTTCGTAGCTATACTTACGATACAGCAAAACTTTTTGTTGATCTATATAATTGGTACAAAATGCCCCAAAGTGTTCATAAAATTTTAATTCATGGGGCAGACATAATAGACGACTTTATTCTGCCAATTGGACAGCTCGCTGAAGATGCCCAAGAGAGTAGGAACAAGGACTACAAATTTTACAGGGAGCATAATACGCGAAAAAACTCAAGAGAAAATACAAACGAGGATTTAATAAAACGAATGTTGATAACGTCTGATTCAGTCATTTCTTCCATGCATCCATCACGATCATATAAATCTCTAAAAGAATATCCTTTAGAAGCCAAAGCGTTATTTAAATGTGTTGAAATTCCTAATTTATAGTTGATTCCTTTTATTACATTGTTACTTTCCCAATATACTAGTTTGCTTTTGCTTAAAGAGTTTTATTTACTATTTTTTTGTACCAGGCGCGTGTGGTACAGGAATTTATAGAAGGGATATCTCATAAAACTTGTTTCTTGGGGCAGCATATATTAACGTTTAGGTAGAGTGTTAAATTAATTTAAATTGGGTACCAAAATATACCAAAATCCTAATAAATAGCACCCCAGAAAGCAAGTTATATTAGGTTATTCAAAATGATCCATCTTTTTGCAAACCCTGTATGATAATGAAAATATTCACTAGGTTTTAGTAAATTCTTAATTATTTCTTCACTTTTGGTCAAGATAATTCTATTCCAATTCTTATGAACCAATATATAGTTTTGTCTTACTGGATATCTCATTCCTTCCACCGTGCGGCATGTTATTTTTTCCGTGTATATAACATAACGACGTGTCCTGCTGAATCAATTACGCAATAATCTTCTTAAGTGCTCTATTATCTTGGCTGGGGGACTGGAAAATTACGAATAAGTAATGACGTGAACCCATTCAAGAAGGTAAATCGTTCGGCATGTTGCCTTACTGTTTTTAATCAGCTCTTTGATAGCATACGTATACCGTTATAATAGAGAATGTAAGTAGGTACGTAATGCTCGGTGAATTGATTACATTCTTGATTCTACAAAGTAATCTATATATCGAGTCCTTCCAGAGCTGTAATAAATCATTTTAAAGACTATTTAAATCTTAAATCATTTTCATTTTCGAAAAATATTTGATGAATCAGACTAAATCTCCTTTACCTGGAACTTCCCTCGTTATCAGTGGCGGCTCGTGGTGAAGGATATTGGGAGGTCAATAACAAATTTAAAAATAGGTATACTTAAAATTAAAATAAATATCTTACCTTTAAATTATCTTGAAGTTCAGGTCTACTCTTCGTTCTTTACAATTGGAAAAATGCTGAATTCGTTAAAATTGCACATTCTTTTCTTCGGTTTCAGAAAACGTATTACTTAGTTTATTATTTATAAAAAGTTGAAGCATTGAAATAGCTTCAGAACTTACACGAAAATCAGCACGATCATAAATACCTTGCAGTTGAGTTTTTAGTTTTAAGTAGTTTATACAAGGAAAGTCTTTTTTAACTAAAGTTTAAATTATTATCTATGAAATTATTGTTGTAATTTTCAAATTGATCGCTATAAAATTGTTGGCTGATCACTAAATGATCACTGAAACTAAAGCGATGGTGCATTTTAGAAATTATTATGTTACATACCTCCAAAGGCGCTCGACGTTTAGAATCTTTATTTTTACGTAGTCGTTTGCTAGCATTAGATGAAATTGTAGGCATTTCTGAAGATAGGTCGTTTAGAATTTTATCGTGAACTGCCTGGATGGAACGTTTAAAGGAGTCTTTATATTTTTTTACTGATAAAAAATCGATAAGACGTTTTTGAAGTGTATTAAAAAGTATTTCACAATGGGGCATTATAATATGGAAGAAATTGAACCAAAATAAAGAATTTACATTTTGTAAAAAGCCTTATAAACCAAAGCCTTGGTTAATAGTATTGGCATCTTCTTCCATTTTCACAGTTTCTACACAACGTACATTGAAGTACCACCTCCTGGGAGCAGCTTTAGGTAAGCGAACTTTAACTTACTCATCAAGAGAGGGTGTGCGCTTTGGAGATCGACTAAAGAATGTTGAGAAACCGTGTAAATTTGCAAACAAATCTTTTACATTTTTATCTTGACCTGCTGATTTCTGTAACATTAAATTAAATTGGTGGGCATAACAATGTATAAAGTTAGGGACAAGATAATGCTCTTTAATTTTTTTTGTACGCCTCCTAATTTTCCACTCATAGTGGACGCCCCATCGTAACTTTGCCCAATTAATTACTCGGGGGTATTATTAATGCCTAAATTTTTAATTCATAAGGAATTACGTTTGTTAGGTGTGAAGCTGTGGTCCCTAAAAAATTTTCAAATTTAACAAATCGTTCATGGACAATGCCAGACAAAATAAACTGATCGAAAAAAGTTAAGGATATTGTAAATAATCATAGAAAAAAATTTTTTTCGGAAAAAATTGTATTACGTACATTTAGTCCCATCTCTTTTAGAAATGAAACACATATGTTTAACTGAAAAAATGTTTTTATTAGAATTTACAGGCAACTTTTTTCTAACAATGTAACTAAGCAGATAATTAACAAACAGAAAAACTGTATTAATAACGTGTAATTCCACCTCTATTGGCTATTACTGCTTCAACTCGGCGAGGCATACTTAAAATTAAATTATCCAAATCATTTTGATCCAGGTTATCCCATAAATCTGGAAGAACTTCCCTTAGTGACCTGACACCCTGAACAGGAGGTTGATGGGCAATTAGTGCCCTTCCGAGCATGTCCCAAGCATGCTCGATGCAGTTTAAATCTGGAGACAGCGGGGGTAATGGCAGATGATTAATTTCATTGAATCCTAGCCGTTCTTGTACTACCCTGGCCCTGTGCGGGCGAGCGTTATCATCCAGAAATCTGAAATTGGGCTCCAAATTCCAACGATAATCATTGACCATGTTATCAATGATGTCGTGAGCATAAATTTCACCTATCATTGTACCTTCACAAACATACAACTCCGTTCGACCTCCGTAGAAAATTCCACCCCAGACCATTACACCTCCACCTCCAAATGGATGTACTTCTTGAACAAATCGGTCATTAACTCTTAAATTTCTTGGTCTCCAGACACGAACTGAACGTCTATCAGCACGAAGACAAAAGCGGCTTTCATCGGTGAACATCACAGTACGCCACTCATCATTCCAGTTGAATCTTTCATTACACCAAAGTAAACGTTGAGCTCTGTGGTTTCCGGTCAATGGCGGGCGTCTTATAGGCCTGTAGCAATGTAAACCTGCTTCATTTAATCGATTTAAAACCGTCCGTGGAGTAATACGAATTCTGGTGGCAGCAAAAAGGTCCTGGCTGAGTACCGTGCAGTTTGTTGTAGGATCCATCCTAGCTCCTCTAACTAATCTTCGGTCCTCCCTAGCATCTGTCGATCTTGGTCTACCCTCTCTATGCCTATTGATGACAGATCCAGTCTCATTATACCGGTTATTAAGTCGGGAAATTACACTTTGAGAGACATTAAACTGAGCAGCCACATCGATCTGTCGTGAACCTCCAAGAAGCAACCCAATGGCTTGATTTGCTTGC
This sequence comes from Kuschelorhynchus macadamiae, assembly GCA_030620095.1. Lineage (NCBI taxonomy): Eukaryota > Metazoa > Arthropoda > Insecta > Coleoptera > Curculionidae > Kuschelorhynchus > Kuschelorhynchus macadamiae. The sequence goes on along the minus strand of JAUTXW010004416.1, from coordinate 8,055 downwards.
TCTACTGTTAAATGACGTCTATTCATATTGTGGATGACTGAAAACTCACAATATCGTGACCGGCACTTAGCAACACACAAACAAAACTAAACTGTACAAAAATCAAATCATCATTTTTGGTGATAATGTTTTTTTATCTGTTTGGGTACAATTTCATATGTTTACAAACAACATTTTTTTCTAACGCAAACGACATAGGTATTAATAGCTATACCACATTTTTTCTAAAAATAGTTTTTCATAGTGAAAACACAATATCCTTAACTTTTTTCGATCAGTTTATAACGTAATATAATAACAATTTGGGTTTTGGTGGAACTGTCAGTTGTTTTGTCTACTTGCACAGCAACATACTTAGCTGACTGAATGTCTTGCATAATTTGTTCTTGAGCCACAGATTTAGATGTTCCTTTAAAGACAGTTGCATTCTGCATATAATCTTTAAAAACTGAATCCAACTCTTCAACAAAATTTATAAGCCCTCGAAAAACCCCTGGATTTTCAGACAAAGTCGTTTCATCATGGCCACTTAGTGCCAGCTCGAACGCCCCACAAAAGTTTCCACAATCTATAAGTTTGTTGGATACATTTTCATTAAAATCTCTAAGGGATTTTCTATAAGCTGTGTCTAGCTGAATGCGAATATCAAAATTTCCGATCGTAGCATAGTTCAACGAACATTTCATGTGATCTGCAGAAAACGCATGTTTTTCTATTTTTTCTTTTAAGTGTTTAACACCGGTTTTGTACCATAATGAGTCCGACACACAACAGTAAAATACATATATCTAGTTAGATAAATCGTACATACTTTTGCGAAAGTTTCGATGAACCTCTTCATTTTTGTCTTTACTAGTTTGTCGTATACTAAGTTCTGGCAAAGGGCGACCACTTGCCTTAAATCGTCGTTGTTTTGGCTATTGGTCGTATCTCATTTTTTTTCAAAATTGAGTTAGGTTGCTCAGTGGATACCTAAAACTGTCTACTTTGTATGCTGGTAAGATTATTGGAAAAAATAAATTACTGATGAAATAAAATATAAATGTTGGAATGTCGTATTTAATATTGCGACATTTGATATTATGGCTATAAGTCGTATGTCATATTTTTTTTGCAATTCGTATATATATTGTATATTATGCTGTCTTATTTAGTTTAATAACGGGAGCCGTGCTGAGTCGAGAAATTCGCGTTATATCCATCTTAAAAATGACTTGAAAATCGCCAATGTGTCTAAATAAGCGGTATCTATTATTATTGTTTTTAACGATATCATTGGCCCGGTTATTTTTAAAAAGAAAACACTAAAAAATTTCTGTGCGGATTTATTTTGTAGTGACCCACTGTTATTGCCTAATTATTGTTGACCATTTAAATTAATTGATTGCGAATTATTTGTTTATTTCCGAGATACACGTAGATACGTTTGGAAATACATTTTTTTCGCTAATTACAATTTTTTTGATATCTACAATAATTAAGCTTCCAAAGACTCAGATGAAAATCAGGTTATCCATGGACTAAACAAAACAAGTGATTTGTTGCTATGGCAGCCAAGGACTATTTTTATGTACTGTCATTTGTGACGTCTCATTTTTGTTATGCAAAATAAATTCTCTATTCTTTTAAAAAATAGCAGCTGCATTGTGAAACAGGTAAGTCCACTTTTTTTCAAAATGTATTATCTATGCACTAAAATCACTTGGGAAATTTTACGGACTTAAAAATAACATTGAAAAAGGATCACTGAGTTTACTGAAATAGATCGGTTGTGAACCAGATACCTACTTATTTTTTTTTTACTATTTTTAGATCATGGAAAGCGATAGCGATAGCGATGATAATTTACCTTTATCACTATATACATCAAAATTAAGGAAACCAGAATTGTCGCAACCAGTACCTAATCAACACTGTGAGGCTTTTAACTGCCTTGTGGAAGTGTTCAGCAGCTGCCATCTTTGCTTCATTCTCCTGTGTTACGACCATTTTTTGGAAGAAGTTACCTCGTGTGCGTTACATGGAAAATCCGATCAAAATCCCGATATATTATCACCTGATGTCATTTCATTTACACAGTGTTTGATAATGGACAGAACTCCAGAAGAATATAGCGTTGAAGGTAGCAGAAGGGAACACATAATAAGAAATGTAACTAATAAAAAGAAGCTTGCAAGTAAGTTAAGAATGGAAGGACAGAAGTTATTATACAAATAAGAAGATTCCAGCTAAAACTTTAAAGGAACATGAAATTTGTAACACTCTGCAGTGTAGTAAAATTGGAAAATGTTGCGGTGAGTTCAATAGACTGGATAGAGAAAATATTTTTAAAGGATATTGGAGTTTGTCATCAACTCAGTTAAAAAGAGAGTACATTACTCGATACTGCTCACGTTCTCAAACTAAACAAAAGACGAAAGGAAACCAACATTCTAGAAGAAAAAATTCATTTAAGTACTTTTTGCCTTTAAGGGGTGTGGCCAAAAAAGTTTGCAAGAAATTTTTTTTCTATACACTATCACTTTCAGAAAAAGTGGTCACTACGTCAATCAAAAAAGTGAAAGATACAGGTATTTTGGAAAAAGATAATAGAGGAGGCCGATCCAGTTGTCAGAAATTGCGAGACGCAAAAATATATAAAGATGTAAAACATCATATTGAGAGGTTCCCTAGAGAAGAATCCCATTATTGTAGAACATCTTCTAAACGTGAATATCTCCATGGAGATTTATCATTGTCTATAATGTACGATATGTACAAGAACGAGATAGAAGGACGAGAAGTTGCTAGTTATAGTACCTACTATAAAATTTTTAAATCATTTAATTTGTCATTTAATCGACCCAAAAAAGACCAGTGTAGTTTGTGCTTACACTACAGAGAGGCCGAAGATAGTGAAAAAGAAAAGCTGCAAGAACGATTTACAACTCATATAAAAGAAAAAGAAAATATTAGGGATATAAAAAATAAATGCAAAAAGGACTCACAAAATAATCCAACAATAATAAGTGCTGTTTTCGACTTGCAGCAAGTAATATATTTACCTATATCTAATAATTCCAAGGTATTCTATAAGAATAGACTAAGTAACTACAACTTTACAATTTACAATTTGGGCACAAAAGGATGTAACTGTAACAACAGCAGTGTATTTATTTTTACAAGAAAATGACAAAAATGGCATTCAAACTGTGAATCTTTTTTGTGATGGCTGTGCAAGTCAGGCGAAAAATACCATTATGATTTCAATGCTACTGTATTTCATTGCAAAAAGCACTTATATAGACGAGATATTCTTAAGATTTTTCGAACCATACCATGGGCAGAATGAAGGGGATTCTGCCCACAGTGCGATATCTTATACCTTAAAAAAATGTGGAGAAATTTTCACACCGTCTCAACTCATACCTATAATTCGCCTCGCAAGAAGGAAACACCCGTATACTGTGAACCAGCTTAACTATTTTGACTTCAAAGATTTTAAGAAATTATCAAAGGAGGTAACATTGCTAAATATAAAGACTGATGATCAAAAAGAAAAAATTAATTGGACAAAAATAAAAGAAGTGAAAATATCAAAACAAAATTTACAAAAAGTTTACTTCAAAAGTTTCCATAATACCGACACATACAGATCTTTAACTTTAAAAAGAAATGACTGTTTGCCAGATATCCCCTTAACATCTCTCAATACTAGTCCAAATAAAATATCTGCAGAAAAATATAGGGATTTAAATTCATTTTGTACTTCAGACATGCCGGTTATAAGAAATTTAGAACACAAAATATTTTTTCAAAATTTGCCCTTTCAAAACTAATTATTGATTTTATTATTCACATTGTATTCAATACCTAATCATATTTTGTTGTGTTATATAATGTTGATTAAACAGTTTTTATTGTTGTTAATTACTAATAAATGTTAAAATAAATGTATTTCAATTTCTAAACATAATTTTTTTTTGGCTGTAAGTCGTAATTAATCATTTCCGCTGTTTCATTTTTTGGCTAATGGTCGTAACTCCAATAAACTTGTAAAAAAACGTCTTTAACATCAAACCACAGAAACTGCAATGTATGTAGCTCTTAGATTAGTCAAAATACAACAGAAACCCAAAGGAAACAAACCAATTTACTTAAACATTTATCAGTAATACGTGTTTAATTTTACTAAAAATCTTATAATGCGCCTCCTGGATATTATTGTAAATTTGAGATACGACCAATAGCCAAAACAACCACGAAATTCGGTTATTTTCTCAAAATTAAGTTCGTTAGCACTCTTTAGTTGTTTAATTTTTTGCACTACCGACATTTTATTTCCTCTACATTTACAACTCAAACATAGACTACTTTGAAATTGGTTATTTTTACAAAATTAAGTTCGTAAGCACTTTTTAGTTGTTTATTTTTTTGCACTAGTCACCACCAATATTTTATTTCCTATATATTCCCAACTCACACATGGATCATAAAAATAAAAAAATATATATAAAAAGAAACAGTATATAAATCACTTTTTATTGATCAAAAACGTCCGAAACAGTATCGACGAATATCAACCGCGTGACCTGAACAATTGAACTGCCGTATGCCGACGTGATGCCGCGACTTCATATTCCATTTGCTATCACGTTCGGCTTCCGCTCGGCAGCTGTGAAATCTTCGGGTACTTTCGTCAAGCTTTAAGGCAATCAGGGCAATTCGGACTGTTTAGCCTATCTTAGTATAGCGTATTTTATTATGCCTAAGGAACGCAACGAGACTATTCGAACTGCCGGCGCTGCGCGCGGCTAATAGTATAGCGTATTTAACTTTTCACAAGGTTCGCGTTTTATTACAACTATTAGGAGGGACGGTCAAACGAATAATTTATTTTCTGAAACATTTTTGGGGGTTCGGAAGAGCCACCACTGCTCGTTATGAATCGTTTTATTAGGAATAGTAAAGTGTAACCCAATTTAGTTCCGCAAATAATCATTTAGTACATTTTCAAACATTTTAGTTGTTCGCCATTTTGTTCCACTGTATGGGAATCATACATACCAATATTTTACCAGTTTCTACCTATGCCACACTTATATTTTGAGCATTCATTTTTTCCACTGATTTTTTAAAACCGCAATTTGGATTGTCGTTTTGAATTCGTACCAGTTAATTCCTGTATCATATTCAATTTTGTTGCAAGATATTAAGTCTATTGAATAAGAATATTTTTTACATTGCTTTTTTAGACATTATTTGGCCTCCATTTTGTTTCTTCGTCTTGAATTCGTACCATAATTTTACCATTTAATCCCTATATCACACCTAATAGATGTCCAAAATTTATAATTTATCGAAAAAGCAGTTTTTTAGACTTATTTTTTAAAATATTTTTTTAAAAATTTATTAGACCGCCATTTTGTTTTGCTGTCCTGGATTTATGCCAAAATATTACAGGTTGATTTGATGGTTTGTGTGCACAATTTGAGATAAATTGGATAATCAGTTTTTAGTAATAATTTTCTAACATTTCACTAGGCCGCTATTTTGTTTCGTCGTATTGGATTTCTACCAAAACAATACCAGGTCATCCCCACATAACCCTATATTTTTGACACCTAAGGATGCTAAAACGTGAAGATGTGTTAAATTTGAGAATGTGATTTTTTTCACGATTACAAACATTCTATTAGGCCTCCATTTCGTTCCGCCATCTTGAATTAGTACTAGTTTTACTAGTTCATTTCTATACCACAGTTAGTTATAACATACAATTAAGTAGTTTTTTCAGGCTACATTTTTAAATATTTTATTAAGCTGCCATTTTGTTTCGCCATCTTGGATTCGTACCAAAATTTTACCAATTGATTCCTACATAATACTTGATTTTTGTGCAAAATTTGAGTTAAATTTGATAAGTAGTTTTTTAGTAATATTTTTTCATTTCACTAGATCGCCATTTTGTATTGCCATATTGGACTTTTACTAAAATGTTACCAGGTCATCCCCTTATGACCTTTAATTTTTGACCAAAATTTGAAGTCAATCGGGTAAGTAGTTTTTTAGCTATATCGCGACAGACAGAGAGACCGACGGAATTGAAAAAAAAAATGTTTTTCCGCATATAGAGATCCTGAAACGTAAAGATCTGAAAAAAAGTCTTGGAGGGTGAATTTTTCACGATTACAATACTTCCCTTTTACGAGGGAAGTAAAAGAAATAAATATTTTTAATATTCAATTATCATTCAAAGTATTTAATAAGAAAATATTTAAATCTTTTCAAAAAACTATCAAAATTATCATCCTCCGAGATTTTTTTTAGATCTTTACGTTTCAGTATCGTTCGGGGAATTCGTCGGTCTGTCTATTCGCGGCATAGCTAAAAACTACTTACCAGATTGACTTCAAATTTTGGTCAAAAATTAAGGGTCATATGGGGATCGCCTGGTAAGATTTTGGTAAAAATCCATTATAGCGAAACAACATGACAGCCTAGTCAAATATTGAAAACATTTTTACTAGAAAACTACTTGTCCAATTTACATCAAATTTTGTACAGAAATGAAGGATTACGTAGAAATCAATTGGTAAAAAGTGTATAATGTATAAGGAGAGGGGTTTGTTACTATATAAAAGGAATATTGTGATTGATCAATAAGTGTCAAAAGTGTTATTTGTGTTATTGTGCCCAAAAACTGTGGAATTTTCTTGAAGTTATTGCCGAAAGTGTTTGGAACTATCAAATCGTTATTAATCATGTTTCGTTATAGTGTTCGTAATACTTATTAATAAAAAATTGTGATTTTGACTCCTTTTTTAACCTGTAAACTGAACATTTTATTTAACACGTTGAATGTAAAAAAAATATATTTATGAGATGATTTAAATCGAATTTTAATCTCCTAAAAAAGATTTAAATCATTTTGAAATAAGATTTAATTATTTTAAAAGTATTTAATTGCTTAAATTGGTTTTAAATCTTTTTCAAAGTATTTAAATCTTCTTCATTTTAAACTCATAAATTCCTTTTTAAATGATTCAAAATCAAAAGATCGAAATTTAAAATAAAATTAAATCATTTGGGAAGTTACAGCTCAGAGCCTTTCCTGTTTCCCCCTAATTATCGAATTTTATTTAAGTCAAAATGATAAAAATATATAAAATAAGGACCTGGAATTGGAGGGTAATCCCCCCCCCAAACCAGTTTTATCTATAGCTAAAATAAAGTAATGACTTTTTTTTTGGTTGTTCATGTTATTTACGCTCAATTAAGGTAAAGAACAAAATCTAAAAACCTTTTTTTTTTGGTTGTTGTAAATTTTCATCGTCTGAAAAACCCCCCAGAAGCAATTTCTATATACGCCACTGATTATCGTAACCGACAAAAGATAAATTATACCAAAGTTTTTTTTATTTTCTTTTACAAACTAGTTATGTAAAAGTTATGAAAAAATCACTCTCCCAAGTTTCAACATATCTTCACCTTTAGGGCCCTTAGATGCCCTGTCCGTTTATTCGCGGCTTAGCTAAAAAACTACTTACCTTAAAAAGATAAGTTATCCGTTCAGAAATTTGAAAGTTTAAAAAAATTATGTATAACACTAAAATCTCAAGTCAGTTACTTTATTTTATTGTAGATAACTGATGAAGGTCGTAAAATGATCGAAACATCTTGACAATAAACCAAAATGTATAGAATAAATTATTCAACATCAGTGATGTATTATATTTTGAACACTATTCCCAAGCAAGATTTTTTAAAAATTTACATATTAATTTCCTAAACTTTGTAAAACATATTTAGTCGTAGCTGATTTCTTAATAGTGGAGTATTAGGATATATGGCACGTACTGAAGGGACTTTATTTGGTGAAAATTATGATTTGCCGTCGATAATACTGTTCCTTGTTACTGGCCTAAACAAACAGTATTCCTCAGTATAAACTGAGATGGGTGCAAATAAGGTGCAGTCTTCTGTTAAGTCTGGATTGGCTGTGTATACTTTTGCAGACATTCCGAGTAATTAATTTTTGTCGCGTTTAAATGTATCCAGTTTACCTTAAATCTC
>JAUTXW010004415.1:0-76024 GCA_030620095.1 Kuschelorhynchus macadamiae | reverse complement strand
ACAAAAAATAAAAAGAAAATCGTTAAAAATTTTGAAGAGGAATCAAGTGATAGTGAACACATTGACAATTATGAAAAGAAAATAAAAGAAAAAATGTTAAATCGTAACATAAAAACTGTTAAAAGTAGCCGACCCAGCAGCAGCAGCAGCAATAAAAAAAAAAACTTTTCGAAAATGAAATGAAAATGGATATCCAAACGTTTAACAAGCGTAAAGCAGATATTTCGTCTGATATATACAAAAAAACCGAAGTTAGAAATCAACGACAACGATTTAATTTCACAAAAATTGCAAAAACGTAAACGAAGTGATTCTGAGGACAACAATATTGTTTTTGAACCGAAGAAAAGATTTAAAGGCTAGATACCGTATAAATATTTAAGATTTTTAGTTTTCAAATTAGTTAATACCGAGCACTATTAAAGTAACAATGTCCTCAAAGAATAAGCAACGTAACCGAAAGAAAAGATCCTCCAAAGTGATGAAAAGACAACAACAACAATACAACACAAAAAGATGCAGAGAAGCAGAAGACAAGGAAAGAAACGTATAAAATTTCCACAGTTAACTAAAAAAATTAAAAATAATGTTTTAAAAAATCAACCTCGTACTATCGATGACGCTTTAAAGATTGCAGTTCAAACAGTTAAGGGTGAAAAACGAAGGATCAAACCACCATCCTCAAGAATAATTAGAATTCCCAAGCAGGAGGTGTGTTACCACTAATACCGATTTTTGCCGGTTCCAGTGCCTTGGGAGCATTAAGCGGTGGAGCTTCAGCCATAGCAAAAACTATCAATGATGCACAAGCAGCGAAACGTCAATTGGAAGAAAATAAACGACACAATAGAACTATGGAAGCAGTTGCACTTGGCAAGGGACTCTACTTTGAAACCCTTTAAAACTGGATATGGACTTTTTTTTTCCCAACTTAGGTCCAAAACCATTAAATAAGCTAACATTACCAGCACACGCCCTAAACAACTTGGAACTTGATTTCTATGCAAAAAAATTGAAAATACCCTATTTTCGTGGAACTTTTATGAAAGATAAACTCCCCAAAAAAATTTATAGAAATGAATCGGCTATAGTTAATTTGGACAACTCCTACGGACCTGGCACTCATTGGACTGCATATCGAAAATATGGAAAAAATATTATTTACTTTGACAGTTTTGGTAATTTACACCCACCCGTAGAGCTTTTAAGATATTTTAATTCTAATGGTACTTGTAATATATTTTATAATCATTCTCAGTTTCAGTCCTACAATTCTTACAACTGTGGCCATTTATGTTTGAATTTTTTATCTCATATGGAACAATGAATAAATAGATTAACATTATCTGGTTTGTTTCATTTATTTTAATAGATTTGTAGTGATAGTTTCTCTCTCTTTTAGTTATAATGTCATATACATTTACCTTATGGGGAAAGAATCAACAATTTCTGCAAAGATTTACCCACCAATTATATTGAGTGAAAGTGACGAGTACGTTTTAGGTTTAATAAATTTCGAAAGTTACAATTCAATTCCAAATGTGGATAAATCAAACAATGTATTTCACTATGGTAAAAATAAAAAAATAGAACTACCTGAAGGCTCTTATGAAATACAGGATATCCAGAACTACTTGGTTAGGGCGTTAAATTTGGAAAAAGAAGGTGATCCAATTGTACTGCGATTTGCAAGCAAACCATAATACACTACAGTGTGAAATAAAATGCAATAGGTCAAATCAGACTTTTCAAAAGACAACTCAATTGGAAGTTTGTTGGGGTTCAAAAATAAAGTATTGGAAGCAGACAAATTGCATATATGACGAAAACCCAGTAGATATATTTAAGGTCAACTCCATTGCTGTAGACTGTAATTTAGTTACAAATGCCTACAATAACGGTAATCTGGTTCACATAGTTCACATGTTTTATCCCGAGGTGGCGCCCGGTTTTAAGATTGTTGAAAAACCCTCAAACGTTATATATTTACCAATAAACACGCGCTATGTGGATGAAATATTGCTTAAAATAACCGATCAGGACGGAAAATTGGTCAATTTCCGAAAAGAACTGATAACAGTAAGACTACATCTAAAGCAGGTATAAGAGCATGGTTTTTCTTTATGAAGATAATGCATAGGGTTACCCATTAAATACCATAAAAACAAGTCGTCCACTGGAATAATCAACACTCCAAGAATACGTGAACATCAGTTAACATCTGAAAATAGAGCTTTTTTAATTTCCTTAGGATTTAAACTAAATAATAATAATAATTATAATAATAATAATAATAGGAAAAATAAGGAGATATTGGTGTAGTTTTAAGTTACTTCTTAGTGCAAATCTTCGACACTTTTTTTTAATATTCAACTGGAATTGTGCCTATAGTCAAAGAAATGAGTTCCAATATTCTAAAAGTAGGAGACAACGTAATAAGTGATGATTCAATAGTTAGTTACCAATATCATACACATCAACCGTACTCTGCTACGACTTTGAACAACAACGATGAAATTAGGATACCTATTCAAACCCAAGATCTCTATACCTTACCTAGTCAAAGCTTTCTATACATTGAAGGCAAACTGACAAAAGAGGATGGTACATTTAGTGACAACATAAAGTTTACCAACAATGGTCTTATGTACCTTTTCGAAGAGATCCGTTACGAATTGGGAGGAGTATGCATAGATCGAGTAAGGAATCCTGGAATAACCTCAACTATTAAAGGTTATGTATCGCTTACGCGAAGTGAAAGTTCTAATTTACAAAATGCAGGATGGAACACTGAAAACCATCCAAGTCTATTAGATGACAAAGGAAACTTTAGTGTATGCATTCCCTTAAAACTTATAATGGGCTATGCAGAAGACTTTAATAAAATTATCATGAATATTCGACAAGAATTAGTGCTTATTAGAAGCAACAATGATTTGAATGCAATATGTCAGTTGGCCGATAGAAAGGAAACTTATAAAATTGCACTTAGTAAGGTGTTGTGGAAAATACCACACGTCACCGTGAGTGATAGCCAGAAGTTACGTCTGTTAAGACAATTTGAAAGTAACAGAGATTTGAATATTGCTTTTAGAAGCTGGGAATTACATGAATACCCTCAGCTGCAACAGAGTAAAAATCACAGTTGGGCAGTCAAATCATCAAATCAGCTGGAGAAACCTCGTTTCATAATAATAGGGTTTCAAACCGATGTGAAAGGAAAAATTGCTAAAAACAGCAGTCATTTTAACCACTGTGGTTTAACAAACCTAAAGGTTTACCTAAATTCAGAAGTATTTCCATACGATAACTTAAACGTGGACTATGACACCAACAAATTTGCCATTCTTTACGATATGTATGCACAGTTCCAAAGATTGTATTATTACAAACGTCACAGCGATCCATGTTATGAACCTGCAAGTTTTAAAGGTAAAGCTCCACTGGTAGTCGTCGATTGTTCTCGACAAGGTGAAGACGTGCTGAAAGGAGGGGCCGTAGATGTTCGCATAGAGTTTGAAACAAGTAAAGCAGTGTCTGCCAATACTACAGCCTATTGTCTTATTCTACACGATAGACTAGTTAAATATAATCCTCTAACTAGCACAGTAAAAGTTCTTTAGTAGAAAAAAAAATGTACGTTTTGGATGTTCAAGGATTTCAATATGGAAACACTAGTTTTTTTTGTAAAGAAATTGCAATTCTGGATACTTCAAGTGGTAACTACAAGCACGCAATGGTTAAATTTCAATTTGATCTAAATCTATTTAAGTACAAGATTGAAAACCACATGAATTGGTTAACTCGAAATATACATGGTTTGGAATGGTTTAGTGATCGTTGTGGTGGTGTCGGAAGTATTATTATAAACTATGAAAACTTGACAGATTTTATCAAGAATTTTATCAATACATCTTATGGTGTTGACACTGTTGATGGAGCAAATGTCATAATCGCCGTAAAGGGAGGTCAAAAGAAAGAGTGGTTAAGCAAGCTGTTGGAAGAGAATTACCATGTAATTGATTTAGAGGAAAACAACTGTCCTTCTTTGGAAAATTTAAAGAAAATGTTAAAATCTAATCACTGTAATAAACATGTAAATAACGACTTAAATTGTGCGTTAGAAAATGTATTTTTTATATACTACTACTGGAATTTGCTACACAGTAAAACCTTGTAAACAATTTTGTAAATAAAACTGTATATTAAATAAACCATTTTGTTTTTTCTCAAATAGTTAAAATGCTGAAAGTGGGAGTGATTAAATTTAATATAAATACCTGCAGCTCATTCAAAGTAAAAAAAAAAAAATTAGTTCACATTTCGTTCGTGGACTGAGTGGTATTACAAGTTCTATTTATGGAGTCTATTTCAGCCAACTCTAGTTTTAAACAAAATTCTAAAAGAAAAACTAACAACGATGAAAAATGGTTGCTGACGTATGGACCGACTACGCTGTGTATTGAAAAAGCAAGAGCGTTAATTCCACCTGGTGTAAATAAGTTTATTTTATGTTTATATATAAATCGAGGATGGGTGAATAGTGGCATAAAATTCATACCTGTGACGTCTTCCATTGAAGAAACAAGAACTTTATTAGAAATTGTGTTTAAAAATTTCACATACAAATTACCAAGTGAGGAAAAAATGAAAAATCGACGGAATATTTATAAACACGCGGCACGGGAAGAAGCAGATGATGGAATGTTTTCTATTTGTATTGCCGAAGAACACGCCTACATATGTGTTGCTAAAGCTATGCATTCAACAGAAAATTATAAGGAAACCTTCTTTGACTTTCTGGAATTTCGTTACCGTAAAAATAAGGAAGAATTACGAAATATGTGATTGTAACTATTTATTATTACATACATGTACATTATTTTTAACACTTGTTATTTTTCTAAGACATAGCATAGATAAAGAATCTGCATTTAATTCATGTTCAGTACGCCTTGATATATATTCAACACGACGCGATACTCTTGCTACACAATCTTCAATACTTTTCATTTGATTCATTTTTATGACATGTAATGTATTGTTGATTAAAAGTAATGCTGTTTTACATATATCGAAATCAAATTCCATTATTGTCTTTACAATTAATTCTTCGTAAGTTAAATATATATAGTTAGCTTTTAAAAATATACACTGTATAAGCATATTTTTCTTTTTTGTTTTTAAAGTAATATTTCGAATATCAAAAAATTTGAAAGGTTTGTAATTTACTTCTCTTCTTGTATTAGTATATATTATATCTCTATAATCATTTTCTATGAGTTTCTCAATAAAAATATTTAACGCTAATAAACATACCTCTTCTTTCAAAGGATTGAGTTCGATATAAATGTCTATGTCAGAAAATCTGTCAGTCCGTCCTACCAAAAAACTAGGAAAGCCTCCTGCTACGAAAGATCTTAACGGTACAGATTTTAGAAATAACGTTATAATTTTTAATTCATCTCCCAGATTGTGTGAATATCGAATAGTTTCAATTAAAGGTTTAGAAGTCCAGAACTTTTTAGAGCTGAAATAATCGTAACACTCTCCCAATGTTAAATCTTTCTAAAATTAGTAAAATAAATTGATATTAATAATAATAATAAAATATTTATTTTTATTTATATTACATAGCTTGATCCCGCTTGGCTTGGTCCCGCTTGGGTCAAATTCTTCTGCTGCTCCTCCTCCTCCTCCTCCTCCAAATCACTAAAGATGTCTTCAAATAGCATTCTTTTTCCACCCGATTCCAGCATTTTATGTGTTTGTTGTTTTTGTTGTTCTTCTGTATTATCATCCAACAAATTAAATTTATACCTTTTAACAACCTTTTCTAAAATCTTGAAATCTTCATTGTTTTCAATTTTTGTTCTCATATAACGAACCGGTAAATTTCCAAACTTCCTTTTTAAGGTTATAGCCTTAGGACTGTATGTTAGTGATATAAAAATTTTATCACCTTTTTCCAGTATTTCTTTTACACCATACCTACAAATTTATACACAACAGCAGAATTACATCAACCCACTGCAAAACACGCACACACACACACACACACACACACACACACACTTTTCCCTAGCGGATAACAATCGGGCAGTGAACTGGTCACTCCGTCAAGCCGATCAAACCATACAGTTCGCACGTAGCCAGACAAAGCACTTGCTACACGCGACACACAATATGTAACTTATATCACACACACACACACTTTTCCCTAGCGGATAACAATCGGGCAGTGAACTGGTCACTCCGTCAAGCCGATCAAACCATACAGTTCGCACGTAGCCAGACAAAGCACTTGCTACACGCGAGCACATTATGATTCAATATGTAACTTATATCTATTCACACACACACTTTTCCCTAGCGGATAACAATCGGGCAGTGAACTGGTCACTCCGTCAAGCCGATCAAACCATACAGTTCGCACGTAGCCAGACAAAGCACTTGCTACACGCGAGCACATTATGATTCAATATGTAACTTATATCTATTCACACACACACTTTTCCCTAGCGGATAACAATCGGGCAGTGAACTGGTCACTCCGTCAAGCCGATCAAACCATACAGTTCGCACGTAGCCAGACAAAGCACTTGCTACACGCGAGCACATTATGATTCAATATGTAACTTATAATCTAACACTGTATATCTATTAACAAAACCAAAAATAACTTACTGGAAAAGTTGTTTTATAACAACGGACGCATATTTTAGAGGAAAATTAATTTTGTCCTCGGTATACACTACTATGGTGGTTGGAGTGGATGCCATTTCTTATAGTTGTTACTGCTGTTGCTACGTCTTGTAGTAATGAAGAAGAACAAACGAAGACTGGTGATTTTGCATGTTCATTTTAATTGCTTATATATGAATATACAAAAAAAAAATCTATTAATATTTTGTAATTAAAGATTTCACGCTAGTTCCAACACATCATATATTTTGAATAACAACAACAACTAGATAAGCAAAATCAGCAAAACAAGTTCAAGTTCAAGTTAACAAACATGTGCTTATCATTAAAAAAAAACATTTATCAAACATATGCAGCATTTTTTGTAATGAAAATTTTAGTTAAATAGATCATCGAATTAATGAAAATCTCAGACTAGTCAAGTAGCCAGCAGAAGCATACAGCACTTAGATACCAACAACAACAACAACAACAACAACAACAACAATGGATAAATATTCAACAGAAACTGTCAAAAAAACTGAATTGGTGAGTAGACTACTTAAAACGAAAGAAGAATACAGACACCATATTCATTTACTTAAAAAAACTATTTTTATTTTAAAAAAAGCTTTAAAAAATAAGGTTTATGTCAATAATTATAACAAAGTTGAAACTAATCTAAGTATTTTAAAAAACTATTTGCAAACGTTTAAAATGAAAAGTAAAAGTAACAAAGTTTTAGCCAAAAGGCAGTTAATATGGCAAGACATAGACTCTTGCTTTAATGGTAGAATTAAGTCCGGAATTATCACAAATTTAAAATTTAAAGAACCAAAAGAATTTTTACGACAAGCATTTAGGATTTTTTCTTTCAGAGTTAAAAAAGAGTTAAATCATTGTTTGTTAAAAGTAAACGTTGTGTTTTCGGGATTATTTATAAAACCTCAAAATCTGGAAACATCAGTAAAGCATTTTTCAACAAAAAATAATATTATTGACCATAATACAAATATTTTTCAATGGTTTCAAGAGAACGTTGTTGATAAAATTTTATGTAAATTAGAGGACTTTCAAGAAAAAGATAGTGGTTGGGCTTTGTGTGAAATTTGGTATCTAAAAGTTAATATAAATAAATATAATCCAATTACAGTAGGTTTCAGCACATATGTAGAAGTACCTAAATTTATTCAAAAAACTAAGAGTGTAATAAATATTAAAAATAATGATTCATATTGTTTTTTGTGCTCTGTGGTTTGCGCCTTGCATCCACCACCTCAGTACAAAAATGTTTATCGTACATCGTCTTATCCTCATTTCAGTCAAGTTTTAAAATACAATGAAATTACCTTTCCTAAGACTTTAAAAGATATCCCAAAATTTGAATCTCTAAACAGGTTAGCTATAAATGTATTTTGCATTGAAAAACAAACAATTTTACCATTAACTTTGACCAAAACAAATTTTCCCACAAAAATCAATTTACTAATTTTACCTTGTAATAACTCTAAGGAAATTAGCTATTCTGAAAACAATATTAACAGTAGTAGTCGTTTAAACCATTTTCATTTTGTCTGTATTAAAAATTTAAGTCGATTATTAAACAAACAAGTTGGAAATGTACAAAATAAAAAATGGTTTTGTAAGCGATGTTTTAATCATTTTAAAAGTGAATCAATTTTATTAAAACATTCAACTGAATGTCAACTTGTAAATAAGTCTAAAATAACTTTACCTACAGAAAATGATAAGACTTTAACCTTTAAAAATTATTCAAATAGATTGGAAGTTCCTTTTGTAATTTATGCAGACTTGGAAAGTTTGCTTCTAAGTTATAATGATACAAATAAAACAAATAAAACCAAAAAGTATCAAAAACATGAACCTTTCAGTATTGCATTTTATTTAAAATGTTCTTTTGATGACTCTCTTTCTACATTTCAAATGCACACTGGAACAGACTGTCAGACATGGTTTGTAAGGAAACTTGAAAAAATTGCTTTAAAAATAAAGTCTATATATTCAAATCCTTTTACCATGAATAAATTAACCCAAGAAGAAAATAATACTTTTTATCGCTCAACGGTTTGTCACATTTGTTCGAAACCATTTTCAGAGTCTGATTTCAAAGTTAAAGATCACTGCCACTTAACTGGAAATTATAGGGGACCTGCACACAATTCTTGTAATTTAAACTTTAAAAATAAACCCTTTATCCCTGTAATATTTCACAATCTCTCTGGCTACGACAGTCATTTCATAATAAAAACCCTTTGTACTGATATAAAAGGAAAAATAAGTATACTTCCTATCAATAAAGAGAAATATATTTCATTTACAAAATATATTGAAAATTCCAACATTCAATTTCGATTTTTAGACTCTTTCAAATTTATGGCTAGTAGTTTAAATAAATTAGCTTCATATCTAAATGATGATCAGAAAACAGTTACAAAACGATTTTATAAAAATGAATCACAATTTAAGTTAGTTACACGAAAAGGGGTTTTTCCATATGAATATGTTGACTGTTGGGAAAAGTTGCAATCAAAATGTTTGCCACCGATTGAAAAATTTTTTAGCAAAATTCACCTTTAATATTCAGACTCTTCAACAATACGCTGAACTCTATTTAAAAACTGATGCCTTACTTCTCGTCGATGTTTTTGAGAATTTTCGGAAAATTTGTTTAAATACTTACCAGTTAGATAGTTTACATTATTTTACTACTCCTGGTTTGGCATTTGACAGCATGTTAAAAATAAATAAAGTAAAGCTTGATTTATTAACTGACATTGATATGATTATGTTTATTGAAAAAGGAATTAGAGGTGGTATTTTTCAGTGTTCTAATAGATATGGTAAGGCAAATAATAAATATTTGGGCAGTGATTATAAACCTCACGAACCAACTACTTATCTTATGTATTTTGACGTAAACAACTTATATGGAGCTGCCATGAGTTATCCTCTACCCACTGGAGATTTTCAATGGATTGAGGATATTTATCATGAGTTAAATATTTTAGAAATACCCACTGATTCTGATTTTGGTTACATTTTTGAATTAGATCTTCAATATCCCAAAAATTTATTTGACCTACATAAAGATTTACCACTTTGTCCTGAGCATTTAGTCCCTCCCACTTCTGCGACTCTTATTCCCAAATTATTAAATACACTTTATGACAAAAAAAATATGTTATTCATTATATAGCTTTACAACAAGCTATTCAGCTGGGTCTTAAAGTTGGAAATATTTATAGATGTTTAAAATTTAAACAATCTCCATGGTTAAAAACCTATATTGATTTAAATACTGAACTACGTAAACGTAGCAAAAATGATTTTGAGAAGAACTTTTTTAAACTCATGAATAATGCACCTTACGGTAAAACCATTGAAAATGTAAGAAAATACCGAGACGTAAAAGTGGTTAATAAATGGTCAGGACGTTTTGGCGCAAATTATTATATCTCTCAACCTAATTTTCATAGTTGTGAAATATTTGATAGACATGATTCTTATTGAAATGAATAGATTAAATATTAAATTTAATAAACCCATTTATATTGGAATGTCAATTTTGGATATTTCGAAAACAATTTTATTCAATTTTCATTACAATTATATTAAACCAAAATTTCAATCCAACTCAAAATTATTATACACTGATACAGATAGTTTAATATATCAATTTTCAGATGTTGATATTTATGCTCACATTAAAGAAGACATACACTTATTTGATACATCTGACTATCCTAAAAATAATGTATATGATATTCCACTTAAAAATAAAAAGATTTACGGACTAATGAAAGACGAAAATAATGGGAATATTATGACTGAATTTATTGGTTTACGTTCTAAAATGTATTGTTTTAAATTGCTTAAAAACAATGATACTGATAAAAACATCGCTGACAAAAGCATAAACGCGAATCAGTTTAAAAATATGGTTTCAAATATAGGAATTGTCAAAAAAGCTAAGGGAGTTCAATCTTCAGCTTTAAAAGGCATATCATTTGATGATTATTACGAATGTTTATTTAACAATATTACTATTGATGTCCCTCAAAATTATATTAGGTCTGAAAAACACAACGTTTGTACAATGAAACAAGTTAGAACTGCACTAAGTCCATTCGATGATAAGCGAATTGTAAATTATAGTTACACAGACACATTACCTTGGGGATTTCATGATTAGCTTAATATCTTAATTGTAAACTGGTATTCTTGTTCTTCTCTTGTCACAAGTAGTCTACAGCTGACTGCAGGCCTCTTGTTCATTAGTCTCAATCAAAAATGGTAATATAATAATAATAATAATAACAGTGATAAAAATTATCTATTAATTTTTTCTTTTTAGACTGGTGATAAGAAGGATATTTGGTACTCTGCCATAGATAATCCTAAACGATTTTACTCCAACATTCAATCACACAAAAAAATTAAACCCATTACGCTATGTACTCATGTACATGGTTCCAGATTTTGCTTCAGCTGCCAACGTTTTTTTTGTTTCTGTGAGTCATCAATTAAAAAACACAGTCTACCATCTACATTAAATACCGAACCAATTGATCTGTACTGTAGGGAGTCCATGTCAGATTCTTAGACTTTTCATTTTAGATATCTGGTGGTGGTTGTAGTAGTAGCAGTAGTTGCCCTCCTGTACCATCTGCAAAACAACTATTTGACATTAAATCTGCAATAGTGACGGATTCCACCACTGATTGTTTTCGACTCTATCAAGCACAACCACGCACACCATGGGAGTGGGAAGAAATGAACTGGAGATTTCACAGCGCTGAAATAGAGGATGCTACTACCAGAAAATATTGGAACAGAATTAAACATGAAACATATTATAACACTCAGCAATTTAAACACCACCACCAACCTAATGTAAACCCTAACCCAAACAAAAAGTTGAAAAAAAACAAATAAAAAATATTAAATACATACAGTTGGTCGTTTGTTTATTAATAATAATAATAATAATACATGAATTTATAGTTATAGCTAAATAAAATTTTTATGAAAAATCGAGAGTTTTATTTCGACGGTCCGACGAGGCTAGGCTAGGCTCATGAAATTATACCAGAGGTGCGGCGTGAAGCCCTACAAACATTCTATTTTTTTTTTACCACATGTGTTGTACTGTATAACTGCGTATTATTACTATTATTGCTCGTTTAAAAGATAAACAAGATCATCTAAATTGTTTACTTATTACGACGTACTGCATGGCGGTAGTAGTCTAGAAGTTAAAAATTTGACAAAAAACAAATCTCGGTGTCGACGGTTCGAATCCAGGCGGGCGCGTGGGCTTTTTTTTTTTTTATAAGAAACAAATTAGTAATAATTATAGGGGTGCATGTGTGTGAGTGCCAAAAAGACACTTCAAATATAAAAGGCCTTTTTGAACCCGTACACTAATAAGGCCCTTCTGGTCAACAGCCTCTGGTCATTGTCGACCACTTCTTCTTCGGCCATTTTCAGGAATTTTTCAGGATTGTGTCACTTCGTCGCCGAAGAAGTTGGACACACCCAATCTTTGGACAGACAGGCCATCCTCGGTCACAGTACCCCGCCTTGTATACTAAAATATTCATTCATATACAAAACGCAACTGGCGAACTAACAGTTTTAAATGTCATGGTAACTAGATCTGGTCTAACCTTTTTAGCGAATACGGGGGCTAATTTTTTAAATTTAATTAATGTTCACCTATTTTTTGCTTAAATATTAAGATATTGGAAAAACAACAAAAAAATAACAAGAAACTCAGTTATTCAATAAAATCTAAACCATGTATATTTTGCTTTTTTTAGATAGTTATTTAATACAAAACATACTTTGTAAGCGTATCGCCTGTATTTCAGCCGGTATAAACGAAAAATGTGATACTTGTTAATTATTTTATAATTTCCATATTTTTGTGTATTTCTAAATAAAAAACAGCGTTATTGGTTGGTAAAGAAATAATATTAATAAAAACAAATTATAATTTGAAAACGCTTTAATTAGATTTACAGATTTTATGCTTTATATATTAGATTGCTTAATTGTTTTTATTTATATAATAACTAAATTTATTTGGAAAAAATTCTACAAAAAACTTATACAAAAAATTATTTTATTAAATGACCAATGAGTCCACCGTTTTCGGCAATGCAAGTTGTAAGAATCATTTCTAATTTATTGGTCGCTTTTCCAACTGCTCCACTTTCATTTAAATACGCAACTTCCATAATAATTTTGTTTCTTAAATCCTCAATATATTCGCAGCGGTTTTGGTAAACCTTATCCTTTAATGTTCCCCATAACAAATATTCCAATGGAGATAAGTCTGGGTTTCTAGGAGGCCACAGAATATCCCCATTTGGACCTATCCATTCTATAAAATTGTTGGAAAGAAAGTTCTTTACATCTAGCGTGTTATGGCATGGAGCGCCGTCCATTTGATATATTATTTCGTTGGTATTTCCTCGTATGTCTAGCAAGGGCTTAATTGTGTCTTTAAGTAACTGTAAATATCTAGGGCTAGTTAAATGCTGATCAATAAATACGGGGCCTATAATTGTACCTCTGTAGATTCCGCACCACACGTTAATGCTTCGTCGTGCTTGATGTAGTATTGTTTTAAATTTTTTCGGGTTCTTTTGTGCCCAGAAATGGCTATTTTTTCTGTTGAAAACTCCACAGGTACTAAAGGTTGCTTCATCTGTCCAACATATTTTATTTAATATAGATTCCTGGAATTGACGATCCATAATTAAATTGCTATATTCTAATCTAGTAACGGAGTCATTTGGCTCTAAATGATGTAATTTCGCAAACTTCCATGGCCTGTACTTATTAAGTTTAAGCGAAAAATGAATAGTAGATTTAGCAACGCCTAAATCGCGCTCTGCATCACGAATAGAATTTTCGGAATTCTCTTCAAAATACAAGGAAATATTTAGTTGTTCTTCGCTTAAAACAGATCTTGGTGTTATTCTTTTATCGTATTTTAAAACGCTGTGCCCCTCGAGATCTCTTTCAATTTTCTGAAAAATTCTTCGATCTGGGATTCGGTTTTCGGGATATTTTCGTTGGTATGCCCTAAGAGCCAAAGCAGCACTACGATTATTTTCCAAATAGCACGGGTAAAGAATCAACTTTTCTTGATTTGAATACATTTTTATAATGTTAAAAGATATCAATAGCACTAGCAGGAAATTATGTTGACATTTCTTGCGACGTTTACCTTGGCGTCCTTTCAAACTCTATTTCCATGGCACTCTATGTGTCTTAAAAAAATTAGTTGCATGCTGAAGATGATCGTCAATAAGTCTAAAACTATAAGTCGGAGACCCATATTATTATGGGTCGTTGAAATCTTACTTCAATTCTCTATCCGAATTTATTGTAATATACAGGGTGTTGCATTTAAATTAAAAAAAAAAAATTACGATACGCAAAGCATGGCAACATTGTAAGTTTTAAAACTCGAATATAAGACTGTGAGTAGAACGAGGTTTTAATTTTTTAAGGCTCTAACAAAAATTTTAAAATTTATAAAAGTACTTTACTTCTGTTAATTTGAAAATAGGTAGAAAACTGAAGAAAAATGTCAATAAATCCGAAACGTTGCACTAAAGGCCCATACTGTTATATAATGGTGAACTCGTCTTTAAGCGCGTTATCATAATCTGCAATAATATATAGGGTGTCCCATTTAAAATAAAAAAGTGCATGTCAGCCCAGGCCAAACGGAACACCCTGTATAAATAAGAATATAATAAAATAAAAATTCAAAAGAAGCTAAGAAACTTTTGTATATGAACGTGCCTTCTATCTGTTATGGTTCTCGAGATAAGGAGATATAGATTCTTATTTTAAACACCCTGTACAGATGTTGACTAGAGGGTGCATGCAAAAGTGACTTCCAGCGCCATCTCTTGGAAGGCGCAATTAAAGATGGTTTTGAATGTGTTAATACACTTAACCGATATTCCCCTGCAATGTGGGTTGGGCCATTCTTGCACTTAACGCCTCATTTGTAAGTTAAATTAATTCGAACCCAAAAAATCTCGTCCAATAGTTCTGAAATTAACTGTTTGTTCATAACATTCGTAACTTCTCGTGAGATAGCAATTATTTGCAAGATATGTTTATTGTCTATTAAACTCTTTAAACAAGCAGCGACAGAGTCCCAGCAAGTACTAACTCTTAGCTTCAATGTTGTTTTAGTTTTTAGGAAAGGAGCAGCCTCAACGTCAACCTCCATCTCATCATTTTTGAGAGTATTGAACAATTAATTTAGTATATGTGAATTACGAATACTATTCACAGTTGGTTTTGCAGTGCTTTGTTTTTCGTCAGAGGTTTATAATATCATAAATAAGTAAGTTATTCATTGGGCTACATATCCATAAACAGGTATGTTGGCATATTTTTCTTCAATTAAGTTCCATACGCTTTTCATATTAGAAGCATTATCGCTTACAATTGAGATTACTCTATTTAGGGGAGAGGAGGCAATTGCCATACAGTGAAGCTAAAATAGAAATTTGTTGGATAATTTTTTATGTAGAAATTTTGTGTAGGGCTCTATGCAAACCTCATTTTCAGTTTACTATTGATCCGCAAGATAATAAAACTCTCTTTTACAGAAAATACATTTTTAATTTTTGTTAACAATAAAAAAAAATGTAAAGTATGGTATTTTACGAAGAGTGTGGGTAATGTCGTACGTAATTCGTTTAATTCCGTACAGTTATAGTTTAACAAATACGATAAAGAATTTTTACGAACTTGTTTTCTAAAAGCAAATACATAATGTTAGTTTAACAAAAGCCACAAACGTAGTATTCTGCACGATCTGCGCCACTGCAAAGTGCATGTGCCCATGTTCCGCAGTTAATGCAACGAAACCATAATTAGTTGTTTTTGCCAAATTCTTGGCATATAATGCAAATATCCGTTCCCGAATTTTTTTCTCCATCCAGGAAATATTCAACGTCTTCATCGTCATCATCTAGAGCTTCTTTTGGTAATTCTTCTTCTGACTCGGAAGAAGAGCAGATTTTTCTTTTGTATGATTTCTTAAGCACAGTCCCTTTCCTATTTTCTTTCTGTTTTATCTCTTAACGATTTTTTTAATGCCACATTTTCTAAGTCAGTTTTTATCGGTGTTGAAGTCAACACAACAGAGTATTGTTTTTTTCGACCCTTGCCTTTTCCCTTGATATCTTTTCCTTTACCCTCATCCACAGCATCATTAGGTTGCCTTTTCTTTGGCGCCGGAGAAACTTCTGAAAATGAATAAAATTGTTTTGGTGACTTTTCAGTTAAAACGTTATTGCTGATATCTGTTAAGGTAGACAAGGATGGATTTGCGTTCCTATTTCCTAACCTGATGGACCCGGTATAGCTTCTAGTTCAGTAGTCACTTGTTGTTCTAATTGCTTTTCGGTCATGGATGCATTTGTGTCAATACATAATTCCGAAAATATGTCAGGGTTAACTTGGAACAATGCCTGCAGATGCAAAACCATTGACTGCTTTTTCCGAATTGGCTACCTTTAGATAAGCTTTTGTAAAAAGGCCTGCAACTTAGAAAGGAGTTAGCTTTTCATAGTTGTTGCATCTCATAAATATGTGACATTCCTTGTAAAGCGCAATTTTTAGGGGCCCAAAAAAGGTCAGATCTAATGGCTTCCGTGATTGTCCAGTATCAGAAGGACAGGGTCATCTATTGTTGCTTTAATGTAGACACGAAAATGTTTTAGCCAAATAAGAAATAATTCCTCCATTAGGACCATCTCTCTCTAAAGCTGCAGTCATCCGTAGGCGAGGAAAAATAAACATAGGCGGGATGTATTGCCCTATAGCACTCACGCAGCAACAGATTGGTATAGTTTTGCCACGTTCCCAGCTAGTAGCTGCTCCAACTTGTTTCTGACCGTTAGGAGCAAGGATTTTTCCCGGTTTATGGACCGTGGTTACTCCAGTCTCGTCCACATTAAATATTCGATGTGGAGCAAAAGAATATTTTGACATAACACCCATTAAGTTATCAAAAAAAATCTTCATTTCATCCGCATTAAAAGCAGTTATCCTACTGAGACCTGTTGCTTCTAGTGTCCTGATACTGATTTCTGGATTACTTTTTAAAAATCCATAAAACCAATCCTTACCTGCCTCTTTTTTGCCTTTGTTAAATGAATGTTTTATTTTATTTATTTCAGCGGAGTCATATACTCTCTTCCTCAAAACGCTAGGCGTAAGTCCATAAAATAATTTGGCTAGTTTTAATAGCTGATGCTTGATTTCAGTTTTCCTGTTCAGGCGTAAAAACGGGCTTTCTTCCTAGTCTTGTAGTAAAATCAGGTCCTCGTTTTAAATAATCATGGAGGGACATTACCAGAACACCTTAGTTCGCAGCAGTAGGTCGCAGCTTAGCACCTTCTTGAACATGTCTAATTGCCATCTTCATTTTGCGCGGGGACCAAGTACACTTCTTTTTTGTATTCATCTGAAACAAACAAAATTGATGTAGATAATATACCACATTTAATATTACCATAACAAATAGTTTCGGGAAATACCGTACACTTTAGGAGTTTAATATCATACCCTTGTACGGTATTTGCTGAACCAAAACAATCAAACAAAATGGCAAAAAATAATGCCTTATATTAATTTTTTTCTAGCAAATCATGAATGTTTTTAAAGAACAAAGCCTACCGATCAAGAAGAATACAAAATAAAATTAAAATATTAAGTTTGAAGATACTTACGGCTAGTTGAATCTCCAATATTTCTTATGCCAAAATCGCGGCACGAGTGACACATGTGATCTTTACACCGGACGACGACCAACTGACGCCCGCGCTTGCTGTTCGATACCGCACTCATCCTAGCAGTGCGTGAGACAAGAATAGAGACATGTCGCTTGGTTTTTAGTGACAAAAATGGCATGTACGGTATTAGACGCTGTACGCCGCTCCCCTACTCTAACTATTTACCACTAACTTCTTCCAAAACATCGTTGATAATACTGGCCATATATTCAGCAGTGTGGCTATATTCCTCAGTGTCAATAATTTTAAAAATTACTGGTTGTTTAATGTTGAACAATAAATTAACTATTGGATCTCGCCTATAAAAAATTACACATATACAAAATACTGTAACCTTCAAATAATAATAAAGCCTACCCTTTGTTGGCCTATTCATTTAACTGTAATGATAAAAATTGAGCAACTGTAATTTTATCCTTAACCATAGCTTGTATTCTTTCATATTCTCCTTGAAGAAGAGGTGAGAATAGTTGATACCTTGTTGGTAGTTTTAAACTTAATTGCTGATAAACATTGCCAATACACACTTTCTGTAAAATTTAAGGGAGTCACAGTTTCATAGCAAGCTCTTGTGATTAAACTCCAAATTTCATCCCAGAAATTAGTAAAATTATAAAAATTCGGTTGTTTATTCTAAAAAAAAACCACTGCCAAGGGAATCATTACTTCTGCATCAACCTATAAATCGATTTTTTAAACAATTTCATTTTCACCCCCTCCCCTTTTTACCTTTACACTTATTTTCCACTAAAACATAAAACAGATGTTATAATTGAAATCTGCATCCCCAAAAACCCATAAAAAGACATTACTCGATTTTTTATTTTATGGTATAGCTGTGTGTAACAACAGTACAAGAATTTGTTTTCTGTTTCTAAGTTCGTAGTCTCAGATTCAATACAAACTGGGTTATTGATGACGATGAAGGTTTTTCCAGTACACCACTTAAACATTTATTTATCTTGCGAAACTGATTTGTGGATTTATATTAATTTGTTAAATATTTTGCCATTCGAACTACAGTGTAGGTGTATTTTAATGAACAAAATGCAGCTTTCCTTGTTTTTTGCCTCAGGCGTAAAACAATTTTCGGCGGTATCCATAACTTACATTTTTGGGGCCTTCCTATATTCACTTTTACTTAAAACATTTCACACTTACATTCCTACTTAATGCAATTATAATAATTATTCGTGAACAAACAACTAACAAGATCAAGATAATATAACCTAACCTTTTTTGACGCCGCACATTGGGGCAAAAAGGCTGTTATGCGGAAAATATTAGGTAACTTACAAACATCAAAATATTTAAGCAAAAACATCTTAATTTATCTTTGTATATTGTGCAAGGTAGCTCACAGATGTAATACATTTGATGGATTGAGGTGAGAGTTACTTAATATACAGGGTGATTCACTGTGAATAATTTGATAGACATTTACGTAAAACAGGGCATAGGATTGTTCTGAAAATTTGGTTGCTTAGGTTTTTGGTCTTGTTCAGTCGATCTAAAATGTTTTCAATGAAATAATGTTGCCAGTTTTGGCAAAAAGCAGCAGCGTCATTGACATTTTATGTGTGTCAAACTATTATACACAGTGTGTAAAAAGTCTCGGAACAGTCAATTATTTCAAAAATGGCACACTAAGTAAAAAAGCTTTCTGAATAAAAGTGGTAGGCCTTAAAAAAACCTTTTAAACTAGACCACTTTTAATTATACAGGGTGACTCAAAAAGTCGTAGTAGACAAAACTTTTTTTTTTTTTAATAAAATTACCTTTTTTTTAATGTCATTTTCTGATTCCTCTGAACATTCTTAGCAACAATTATGAAACATGTTATATGGCTAAACCCACTAGTTTTAGAAATAATTTGAGTTGAAGAACATAAATTCGATAGGTATGATATTACCTACATTTTGCATTTTTAAAAGCTGGTTCAAAACGTTTCACTTTAAAAGTAGAAAAAAAATCATTAAGCTTGTGACAAATGTACCTCAGTTTATAAAAATGCAAAATGTCGGTAATATCATACCTTGTTTTCTGCAAACAATTATTATTGAGGTACCATTTACTGTGAATGGTGAACAGCTACTAATTTTTATTCAGTTCTTTACCTAATACAGAACATTAAAGAAAAAAAGAATTCCCTGCAAAACGTATGTTTTTTTCGTTATCTTATACTAAATGGCATAAATAATGATGTAATAATGCTCAACACTGGTTAATCAAATTTAATAATTAAAGCCAGTATACAAATCTAACTTTTAACAATAAGAACTACTACCTACTTGCTATTATTTAAACGTCATCAACTTTACAAATAACAAAAAGTCATACTGAGACATCAACAATAATTTTGTTTCGTCACTTAAAGGTAAAGTCTTTTTTTTTGGTTGCGGTCTTAATGTAGACAGATAGGGGTCCGAAGAAAGTAGCATCATATGCAATATATCTTCGTTGGTTGCTATTCTGCTAAATCTTCTGGAATGCATGGATCTATATCTTTTGTAGTCCTTGTTCCTACATTCTTGCGCCTCTTCAGACAGAGCACCTATTGAAAATATTGCATTTTCAATAATCTTTTGACCATGTACTTGGATTTTGTGGACCGTAGATGGCATGTTGTACCACATATACTCACTAACAAAAAGATTTGCTGTTTGATATTCGCCGAACTTATTGGGATCAATAGCCTCATTACAAGTTATAGCTTCTAATATTATTTTAAATCTTTGAATTAAATCTTTGGAAACTCCTGTGATTTCAGCAACTGTTTCAGGATCCGCGAAGAATCTTCTAGCCACGTTTCCATTATTCGTAGTGCCAGTCCCCTGCTTAACTTTATCCACTTTAAGTCCCATTTTATCCCATAACTGGTCTTGAATATATTTTTTTGTAGCTTCTTTAATAGGACGATTATCTTTGTTTGTAGTCCACGTCTTAACAGGTAAATTATATGCTACATGCAGAATACACTCCATCATCTTTATTCTGGCGTGCAATGGCGACATACCGAATTTAATTGCCTCGTTATTTACAGGGCGGTCTTTTACTTCTTCAAGTGAATTCATCTTGGATGTTTTAATTCCACAAAGAAAACAAGATGATGCAGCTGGAGTATCTGTTACTGCCTGTGCGGTTTTGCCATCTATCATGGTAAACATTAAGTTGTGTCGGACTTTAAACATATGACCGTGAATTTCTATATTTGTTTCGCTTAAATTTTCTGTTTCAGCATCAACTCGAGTCTTTTCAGTCCTAATTACGTCTTGTGATTCTTTTGTATATGAAAATTGCAATGTTCGACAGTAACGTGTTGACGAAGGGCGATCATTTATCCATACGACTGAGCTAGCTTCATTTTGTACGACAAGTTTAAGTGGAACTAGTGAGGACATAAAAAGATGTGAATCAGTAGTGTCAGAATTAGCCTCTGTGAATTTTTGATTATATTCATTCTGACCAGAAGCTCCATCGCACCCCCATTTGCTGTGCAAAATCAAATTAATAATACTTTTTCGGCAGTTATGTAATTTTTTAAATTATCGGTATTACTACTTGATACTGCGGCTGCATTAATTACCTCTTGAGAAAACGATGATCGCAACTGATCCACCTTGTAGCGTTTAGCACGTTTGGAGCACTCCGTGAAGCTTTTTCTAGGCCTACCCACACCAGATACAGGCGAAGAAGAAAACTTTTTGAAATTTACACTAAAAACACCTTTCAGCCAATCACTACACTGCTGTTCAAAAACTGATTTTGTTCTATTTGCCTTTTTCCATCGACGATTAAATTATGCCAGGAAACGTTTTTTAACGTCATTTACCACGCACTGCGTTTGCTCCTCAGTTAATTGTGGACAGTTTGTTTTCAAATATAACAGGAATTTATCAATGTCTCTACCATTTTCTATCAATTCCGTACACAACGCAACGTAAGGAATTGAAAAGGAACTCATTTTTGGCCGACTGCTACGAAATACAACAAAAAGATCAGAAACTTTAACACATCACGACAAAACTGTTCGTAACTTTATCAAATACCTATTTTTACAACAAAACTACTTCAAACCGTTTTTACCATTAACTGTTTAACATAAACAATGTAACACTAATTGCATTTCGCCATGCGTAATAACAGATATTGACACAAGCCTCCTTGATCCGCGGAGCAAGACACCAACATACGCGTGAACAATCTTTGTTTTTGTTAACATTGGCAAATATTGGCAGCTGAATCCATATTAATCAATTAGAGAGATATATAAGGCGCTCTTTGAATCACTTTTCTGATTGTAGTTAATTGTAGATATAAAGTAAAAGTCTAAGCATTTAACACAAAACAAATAAAAGTCTCAATCTGAATAATATTTAATTATATGACATTTAATAAAGAGATTTCGACATAAAACAAAATTCATAGACAGTAATAACATACCGATACCCAGTCTAGGAAATAAAAAATCTCCAAAAAACAAATAGATACTTCGTTGTTAGAATTTTTGTTAAGACTAATATTATTAATCGACAATATAGAAATAACTAAAGCTCCAACTTTAGGGGTTCATATTCGGGAAAGTAATAATTTTTTTGTAGCGATTATTATTATTTTCAAAAGAATGATTATTTTACTAACAATGTATGTTTGATTTACTTTTCAAACACGAAATGTGTAACTTGATATTTTTCCGGTTTTGGGCCCAATGTGCGCCGCGCCGGTTGAAAACCAGTATGTCCAATATTACCAGAGTCAATAACTTATCAGTACTCAATCCAGTAACTACTACTAACTACCAGTAATTCATTTCAAAAAACGGTAAAAAACGTCAAATACCATCTGTATGAAACAGTAAAATACAGAATATAATACCTTGTTTAAAATTCGGTATTTTTATACTCTTGTATTAAACCATTTATATCACTAGTTGTGGCATCACAAAAATTTTAAAACTGCCACTGTTCGGGACTGGCATAAAATTATCCCTGTGTGGTAGTTACAACTTTTAACTTCACCTTTTGGAATTCTTACCATGCTACCAGTAGAATTAAAATATTAACGTAGGTTTTTTTCTTTTTCTTTATTGCTGATGGTTATTTATTTGGTCCTTGCTAAATAAATGAGAATGTAATAACAAGGGGGCAAGTGGTATATTTTTTCAATAATTTTTTATATAAATTTAAAATAATTTTGGTTTTTGAAAGCAATTGGTATTTATACAAGTGAAACCTTCAAGAATCTTATGATATCATATCATATTCTTATCATTTAAATTTTGAGTCCCCACTGGTTTAATCATTCCGGAGAGCGGGGTTACTATGTATTTTGTATATTTTTCATCATAACTTTTTTTTCTTTAAAGAGAGCATATGCTGTGAAATCGGGGTGATATTACCCGACGGTTTTAGTTGCATTTAGAAGCAATTCCAAAAGTCTATATGGGCGTCTTTATGCCAAAAAATGCTTTAACTTTCATTCCAATAAAAACCTATGCAGAGAAATATATATTAGGTAAAATAAAACTTTTAAAAATTATATTATATTTTTAAACAACAGGTTCATATTATGACAAGTTTTTACTCATTTTAACGTAATTAAAGAATAAAATACATGCAGACAACGCTAAACTAAATGAAAAACATTTTTGAACGTGTATTAACAGTAGGTAAGTGTGTATAACCAACAAAAATAAAATAGCGCAAATAACAAATTCTCAATTAGATTTTTTTTGTTAAAGAACAGCCGTTTTATTTTAAAATAAAGGTTGTTTTCTAATGGCCATTTAAACATAACTACTAGCAACTGATTAAAAATTATATTTATTACATTTAAGATTGTCAAATTTCACTATTCCTATTTTTATTATGGTTTTTGAGAAATTTCACAACATCATCCTGATCCTGAATAGAAATGTCATCTTCATTTGGGAATACGAAATTTTCTTTCTAGTATTTTTCCAACAAAATGACGATTTGTTTTTTTCGTTGCAAATGCCACCACTACATATTTTACAGGTTTCGGTATTATATCCGATACTGTATCGTCTTGTTTTTCCTGACTAAATTCTCTTTGAGTTGTTTCTCCTTCCTCATTTACTACTACCTGATCATCCTGTTCCGAGATATTATTATCTTCTCCAATGTCCTGTTGATCGGGCTCTTTGCCAAAAGCTTCTTCATATGCAACGGACTTGCTAGCAATGACTAACCATTTTCTTTTCAACGGGGCCTTGGAGACTTTTTTTTTTAATTGAATCAAAAAATTGCTTACCCGATGACCTAAATGTTCGTCAGTTCTTACATAGCGATTCAGGGGTATAATACCTGTGGGCTTAAAGACAGCGGCAATATTTTTTGTCAGTAATTTCTAGTTTCTCAACTAATTTTTTTATCAGCACAATTTACGATTCAAGCAATTTTTTCCATGCGCGATTCATCGGTCCATAATGCCCAACGTCAAGGGGTTGAGTCAAATGCGTTGAATGCGGTGGGAGAAATACACATTTTATGTGATATCGTTGACATTCAACAATAATGTTAACATTTAGATGGGATGAAAGGTTGTCACCAATAACAACCCTGAGTCCATCCTTGGATTTAGCCCAGGGGATTACGATAGTTGAAAACCAATCCTCATGTGAACGTATCAAACCATCCTGATTTTGACCGGTTATAACGTGTTCCTTTTGTTTCACCAGATGTGCATTGGTAGTAAATCCTTTCTGCTTTAAATACTACGAAGAAAAACTTCCATTTCACCAGTTATGGCAAATATGACAAACGTTGATGCTTTATTGGTGTTGAGAATTTCCGGGTATTTCATACCACGTCCGAAATACATCTTTTGGCTCCAGGGTCGTCGGACAGATTTGTCTCGTCGTAATTCATTATATTTTCTTTCGGTACACCCTCCAAACTTGCAGACAAATTACTAAAATAGTCATTAATATTTCTTCATTATTCTGGGATCTTACACATTTTATGTTGTAACAGCTCCTCTGCGATAGTTTATCGTTATGCCTATCTATAAAGTTTAGTGCCATTCTTTGCCCAGTAAATTGTCGTGAAATGCATTTATGATTTTCCCCAGTACTTCTAAAAATCTTTTTACCACAATTCTTAGATCCATTGATATCACTTGAAGACTTTTCACTGTCAAGTTTTTTAATATGGAAATTGTTGGCAATATGATTACTCTTATCAGAAATGCTAGATTGTCATAAAAAACAATTGATTTGATTTTAAATTGTTATTACTGCCATCTTTCTTAAGTTCGACTTGAAACATGTTTGTATTGTGATTATATTTTGTAGGTTTAGATTGAAAATGGTTTGTAAAATCATTATTTTTATCCAAATCAGAAATATAATGCTGGTGTAAGAAAAAATTCATCTTTTCACTTAAAGCTCTTTCATTGTCGTATTTTTTAAGATATAGATTGTTTCTTTTGTCCAATTTATTAATATTAGCTTGTAAAATAAACGAGTCGATCTTTTCTTTTGAATTGTTTGTGTTGTCATTAGTTTCTGTATGCACAAGATTATATTGAAAATTGTTTGTAAAATCGTCATCATCAATATTTGTATTTCTTGAACACTCTGTATACCTGACCTACTGTTTGCCACTGTTAACATTAGTCTTTCTTTATACACCATCTTTTATCAAGAATAAAATTTTCTAAGAATTTAATAATAAAAGAGTTTTCTGTATAGACCTTTATTTAATTTTATTATTTTGTAATGAGTCAGTGAAATAAAGTTAAACATTAATTTATTGTAAAACTATTCCTAGAAAAACAAAAATAAGGAATTTTGTCTTTTTTTATTTTCAATTGTTTTTTGAAATTTGTTGAAACAATTTACTCTAATAAAAACTTTACCAAAGTCGAAAACGAATAAGTAGATCGATAGATTTCCTCGATCTAGTGACTGAAGTTCATGTGTGGTACACTATACTGAGCATTACCGTAAAACGGGGTAACTTCGACATGTTTTGGGCATATTTTACCTGATCACCAAGATACTAATTACTTAACACTTTGACTGCCGGTTACAATTTGACGCAATCGCCGGAGGCCGTTGATATTTTTTAATATTTTTATGTTTGCATGTCACTTTTTTGATTAAGGATTAATAATTTTCCCCAAAAACAAATCTGGTTTTGTCATTTGGCAAAAAACACCTATAGGCGTGATCGGCATTGTCTAACGATTTCTTTGCACAATGCCGATCAAGCCCTTGGGCGTTTATCAAGGACGATCATTGAAAAAGCTGTATATGACGTAAAATAAAACATATATTTCAAAAACAACACTGAAAACATAAATCAAAACAAGTTATATGACTTACTATCTAATTGTGGTATTGGATAAAACAGCATAAGCAAAGTGCTGTTTTTTTGGGCATATAGAACATTCACATATGGTATACTTTTTGATTTTACTTTTCGCGCATTGTTTGCAGGCTTTTCTATTGATTCTTTTAGAGTTTTCTAATTTTGTCATCTTCGTAGGTAGATGCTCGCCAGACACTAATAAGTTGCTGCTTCTTATTTTTATTGATTTGGGTGTCAATAGCCCTTTGATAACTTCTTGTCGAAAACTATACAAAGACATTTTTTCACCTGAATAGTTATTATACAAATAATAGGAATTCAAAAGCGACAGTTGAATTATATGTATTCCTTTCGTAGTCATAATATGACATCATTTGGTCTTGCTCATCGATGCCCCCCATGAATGTGTTATAGTTGCTTATAGGTAGAGGTTTTTCCTATATATTTCCATGTCTACTTGTTGTTTCCACTAATTCTCAGGTATGTTCTATAGTAATAAACAATACATCGGACTTATCTCTCCATTTTCCAATAGTAACACCATTTGCATGCTGAACTTTCAATTCACCTTTTTTCGGTTTTGTTAAAGTCACTCCTTTAGGATTATTCTGTCTGTTTACACGAATTGTCCCCGTGCAGTATGTATCATGATCTAGTAATTACAAAGCAAGATCATACCTGTTATAGAAATTGTCCATATACAAGGCATGGCCCAAATTTAATCTCTCTTCCATCAAATTCATAACCACTTTAGATGTGTGACCTTTCCCACCTGTCTGATCATCATTAGAGCCACTATATACAAGAGTTTTTAGGACAGTTCCATTAGGTTCTGTAAGCATATATATCTTGACTCGATACTTGTGCCTTTTCCCTTTTATATATTGCCTAAATGCAAGGCGGCCTGTCCATAAAACCATAGCTTCATCCAAGGATAATTATTTTCCAGCACTGTACACTGTTTTCATTTTTCTATTGAAGTATTCAAAATCAAAGGTCGGATTTTATACAAGCGATCCGGTGGAGTTTCGGCTTCGGGATTTTGCAAATTAGACGCAAAATGTAGATGACGAAAAATAAGAAGGAACCTGTTTCTTCCCATATGATTTTGAAAACAGGGAATATTATAGAATTCATCTGTTCTCCAATAATCAGCCATTCTATTTATTTTTATGTTCCCCATATGTAGATATAATCCGAGAAAAGTATTGAAATCAGTTTCACCCAGTGGTTTCCATTCTGTTATTCGAGCTCTGTCGCCAACGTCTGTGGTTGTGAACAGTTCTTCCGCATATGTATTTGTTTCCCAAATTATTAGATCACTAACATCTGTATCAAGAAGTTGCTTGAAATAGTCTATAGGTTTTTTACCAAAGGTTGGTACTAAAAATTCTTGATTACCTCCAAACTGAATCTCCTTTTTTCCTAAGTTATCACTCAACCATGCAACATTTGTATCGATTTTTTGTTGCATTGGCTGTAAATTAGATTGCACAGGTCGTAGATCAGGGATTTGCATATTTAATTCTGGCATATAATCGTCACTATCTTCTTCAGACGAACTAAAGACACTTCCGTCTGAAAGTTCGACGGTGCTATCACTGGCTTTGTAGGCGTGCATAGCCTCCAATTCCAAAAGGGTTTTTTCGAACCACTAGCATTTATTTCGATACATTTTCGCTTGTTCTTAGACGTAGCGGGTGTCGCCTTGTCCGACATACTTGTACAGTTCGATATTCACGACTTAAAACTGTTAAAACTAACGTTACAAAAATTCCGACGAAATTACACACGCTCCTGGCAATTTGATAATAACGACTAAAAACAACTTGCCCTCACAGATACGCCAACACAATTTCCGATGGCCAAGTTCACACTGCAGCATTTCGATGCTTGTCACCTTGAAAAAAACCAAAACCGGAAACCGCGAGTAAATACTATTTTCCTAGTCCTTTGCCAACATGCCGACGAAATCTGAGGCGCTTCTGCGTACAGCCGAGCTTACACTACAGCATTAAAGTGAGACCTGCATCGGCGTGGCGCAAGCATTACAACAAAAAAATTACTTTCCCCCACCCATTTTTTCTTCTTCTTGGTGTCGAAGTTACTTAGGGGTAACTTCGACACCATATGTAAATAAGTGAAAATGCGATGTAAGGCTGCTTTACAACTTCGACATCAAAAAATGCAAAAATTACTATAACTAACTAGGTTTTTTTAAACAGTCTTTAATACCTAAATAAAACAAGTGGTCCAAGAAAAAACCTATTTTTATTATAAACTTATAACAAACATAGTATAGACAGAAACTGAACATGTTTTGCTGTTATAGCCGAGAGCTTTATAAACTAGAAAGAAACAAATAAACTAACACATGGAACATTAAAAAATACATTTTAGTCATCGTCGAGACAAGTGATGTACTCATAGGTGACCTGCTTGGAACCCCCATTGCAAATTCCACACACCCATTTTCCACAAGTCACGCACTTGATCCATGCCTTCCGATTCATGTAATTGAAGAAATGTTTCAGGCAAATGGAACAAGCATTGCATACTAGGCTTTCATACTGGCAATCATCCCAACTGAGATTGCAAATCCCACACACCCACCGCAAACATGAAACGCAACAAATCCAATCTCTGTTATCACTATAATTTTCATAAGAACAAGTGCAAACAGAGCAGAAAGAGTCAACATTGTTTTTTTTCTGGTTCCATAAACTTGGCCAGTCACATCAGATTTCCTTTCAAGATTAGGTTCCCTGTTAGGATTAGAGCGGCCGCACAGTGCTGCGAATATATGGGACCATGGGACAAAAATCTTACGTTCTTGCGATTTGGCTGAAATTTAGTAGTAAGGAGTTTTCGAGGTCAAGGATCAAGAATCCGAGACCAAAATTGAGTTATCTTACATTTGGATAGGGCTTTTCTAGATTTTCTGGAAATTGTTGAATAAACCGGTTTTTCAGCAACTCTCTACCATGTGATGTTGGATAAAACTTACACATTCAAAATTTTTTGATAAGAAGTATAGTTTTAAGAGTCGAATTACGATTTTATTTGGTAAAAATCAGTTTTGATTTTGTGATATTTTTTACGATTCAGGAAAAATACTTTTGGTATAGAACACTTAAATTTTGGGGAGAAATTTTGATTTATTGCATTTGAATATGTACTTTTACTTAATAATAGTTAAATATTTCGCATTGCTTTCTATCTTTTGCAATTATTTTTTTTATAAAGAACATGTAAAAGGAAAAAAATGTTTGCAATATCTTTATTTATTTGTTTTATATACGTATTTATATGCTTAACAAGAATAAATTTTAGAGAAAAAATTAAATGTTTACAAAGTTATATAATATATAGTTTTAAATGCTTATCAGATTATCTCAAATGATTTAGTTTTCAGAAGTGGCTACCATTTTTTTTTCATGTTCGTATCTAATAAACTATTAAAACAATTCTTAATGGAAGTGCCCTACCTACTATATAATAATATGAATATCACCTTATATTATAAAATAACAAAATATTTAAATGCGCCTAATAAGTAATATGATTAATACATAAAAAGATATTGCCAGAGTAACTGTATACTCTATAGCCTAATTAAAAATAACGCGTAAATAAGTTTATATAAATTATGACAAGGTAGCAAAGCGTATCCAATATTCTTTCTAATACTGATACTGACTGTAGGGATTTAAGTGAGAACGATTAAAAAACTTAATACAGTAAATCCAGTGAAAGAATGTCCATGCGATATAATATGGCAATCAGCAAATCACATAAGATTGCGCATGGTGTCATTGCTAGTGTACGGGTATTCTTTCCATAAAACAACTGTTGTATTTTTTTGTTATAAGTAAATAAAAAGTGCGTGAATTATCAAATAAATGAAAAAACATAATACCTAAGCCTAAAGAGACAAAAGGAACTAGTATAAAACAAATTAAATTAATCAATAATACTGCTTATTCGCCATCTGAAAGTTTAATATCATTTTATACTATTTTTTTAGGAATCAGGATTTACAAGATACTTTTCAACTTTGACATTATCTGCTCTTTTCTTTTTAATGGTTGTTACTTTCCGGTAATTGGCAATAAAAGGTTCAGAAGTAATTAAAAGCCTTTGCATTAAATCTGTATTACAGTCAATTCTAGAACACTTTCGAGTGTGTGACAGTCGATTTTTCCTTACCTCCTTGTGACGAGCCTCCAAAGCGTCCTCGGATAACTGCCCAATTGGCAAGGAGAAGGAACCAATTATTTCACACCCGTGTTCTAGAATTTTGTGCACAGTGCTCGGCATATAATACCAACTGTAAAGTTCTAAATAGAGTGCCTTTGTTTCTTTTAAAAGTTCCCTAAATTTTGATAAATTTATTTCACAACCACTTGAAATGACTCGAAGGATGATTGAGAATTTACATATTAAATTCTCATCCACAC
This sequence comes from Kuschelorhynchus macadamiae, assembly GCA_030620095.1. NCBI lineage: Eukaryota > Metazoa > Arthropoda > Insecta > Coleoptera > Curculionidae > Kuschelorhynchus > Kuschelorhynchus macadamiae. Next base: position 45,682 of record JAUTXW010004415.1, on the reverse strand, counting down.
CTGTTATTTCTGAGCTAAGTTGGTATTTTTCAAAAAAACGTCTCGCGGTATTACCATCGTTGGTTGAGCCAAATCCTGGCTTTGGTTTATCCACTATTAAAGCCATTTTTGACTTAAATTCAGCTTGAATTCTTTTTTTATTATTCGCTACCAATTCCTTATCTTTCTCTGCTCTAACTTGCCAGGTTTTAACCGGCAACTTATACCCTATGTGCAAAACACATTCGAAAAATCGGATTTGATAATGTAGAGTGGATAAACCAAATCGGTAGTTCTCAACCTTTGATGGGCGAACGTCATTCGAGTTCATCTGTTTTGGCGTGGCCGCACATATAATACATTTTTGAGTAGAATTCGTATTAGAAAGAATATTGGTTACACTACCATCCATCATAGTAAATATCATATGACAGTCTACCTGAGATTTTGTGCCATTTTTGCATTCAACTTCAAATTTTTTAAATTGGGCAATTTTATCTAGCATCATTTTCTCCTCAGCACGCACTAATTCTGCATTTTCTTTTTGAAAAAGCAGTTTAATGGGCCTACAATATAATGTAGAGGAGGTGCGTTGATTAACCCATATATCTGAGTTTATATTCGTTGTAATATTAGTTAATCTTAATGGCACCATAGCCACTAGAAACAAATATTCATCAGTGTTTGATACATCGCTAAATGCTTGCTTATACTGGCTATGACCTGAACTGCCATCGAAACCCCATTTGCAAGTAAGTTTTAATTGCGCTGGACCATTAAAATTGACTGTTTTCAGAATGTTAGTAGCTGTTTTCTCAATCAGTTCCTGAAAATTTACCTCTGCAGAGGTTTCGGTGGCAGTTATTTCAGATGGCAAAAGAGATTTTTTAAATTTATTTAACATATACAAACTTGGAAACAAGTCTTCATGAACCTCATTCACAACTTCTCTTAATCGGTTGTATTTTTTTTCGGACAGATCTAAGTCCAAATATAGAGCTAGAGCTTGCTCAAGTGAAAGAGATGAACTTTTTTTTTCTGACGGAACTTCTGTTAATTGTGCGGCAAACTGAATTTCTGCAGGTGTCATAGTAGTTGTAATATGGGACACTCTTCTTCGTTTTGTCTTAGATGAAGCTTCTTCAAAGGCTATTTGAGGTCTACCACGGCTTGGTCCAGGCTGATTTAATTCATTGGCATTGGTATCCACGGCCAAAACATTTAGACATTCCGGGAGTTGTATTGAGCTTTGAAGCCAGGCCGCATTTCGCTGTACGAATCGGTCGTAACATCTGTACTCTTTCTGCCATTTGGTACTAAATTTTAAGCAGTAAAACTTGCTTAAATTTAAAAGCTCACTTTTAATTTGAGCAGAGGGCTCAGTAATATATAACAACCCACATAGTTGCTCACAAACCAAATTTTTTGGGATGTCATTCCGGTTATTTAACCAGGTGGTAAAAATATCAGCAACTTTTACTGCATCACTCTTATCTAAAAACACGAAAAAAACGCTTAGATGCAGATGGACGCAGCTGAATCATATTTTAATTTAAAGCATATTATTGTGGCATTAAAACCATAAAAAATCAACAAGGTGTTTTTTGGTGTTTTTTTTAAATGTCTAATTGAAGTTATTAAATAAAGCAACAAGCCCAAAAATACATCTTATTAAGTTTAAGTTTCTCTTGTCAATAACAAATACCAAAACAAAGTAACAAACTTATAAAATTAACACTACATACCTTGATTTCGTACTGCCATAATCAACAGATGGTAAAAAATTAAAAATATTAACTTAAACACACCCCTAACTTAACGCTTAAAATGCAATAAATAACGATGTCTGAGCAGGTTGTCAACCGATCCATTTTTCATGGTTTCCTAGCAACCAAGCAATTGTTTTCGCTCATGGCTAGGTGCGATTTTGGATGTATAGACATCTTTTCTTTACAATAAGCAAACTAATTTGTAATTAATAAATACTTAATTTTAACATTTTTGTCCATTGGTCGCGGCATTGTGGGCCGGTTACCTTGATTTTTCCTTTTTTCTTGCCGGTCTTTTCAACAGGAAAAAAGTCAGGATCATCGACTTCTTTCTCTGCTGCTTTTTGGAGACTGAGGTTATTATTATTATTGTTTCGGATGTGGTAATTGCATTGCTTGGCCTGGTCTTGTTGCGATTTTCTTTCCCCTCTTGGAAGGCACTGTAAATTTGTTCTTACTATATCCTCTTGACTCCTGTATTAGAGTGCATTTCGCGCTCTATCGTTCAGCCCGTAGGCACATTAGGGCTAAAAAAGTTTGACGTTGGTTTTTTATAGAAGGTGTTCTATAGTAACTAACCCCGTTTGTCGTCAAAAAATCGTCGAGTCCGTAAGGGCGCAAATTAAAATTATCTAGTTAAGTACATCATAAAATAGCGCTACTACTTACACGTCATTGCCTGAAAACTGACATTTTCTGTACAAATTATGTTTTTTATAAATTTTTTAAAATTAGGTTTAGCATGGGCCCTTACCAGCTCCAAAAACACATACAGGCGTTTTTCTTAGTTCGGCTGGCGCTGAATTTTAATTATTTTTCAAAGAATTTTGTGTTTACACCGCGATATCTTGAAAAATATTGACAATACGAAAAAAATCATTCTTAATAAAAAGATAGGTTGAGTTTTCTCTATATAATCGAAGTTTCCGTATATTTTTAAAATATATAGTAAACTAAATAAATTAATTATATCAGGGATAACATCAATATATCAAAATCTTCATCCGCCAACTCACCTCGATTCGGAGCGCACAGCAGCGGTGGAAATGCTTATGAACGCTTGACATATGTTTATGTCCGTAATATCAGGTCACTCTGTTATGGCATCTTTACGAATATTCCGGGTCATTTCCGAGCGGGCAGTTCCGCGTTTATAAAAGTTTATTTGTTAGAACTTTAATGAAACTGTACCGCGATTTTGGAAGTGAGTGAAAATAAATTATTTATGTTTATGTAAAAAAGGTATTCATATGCATATATTGTGAAAAATAAATATAAATTCACATAATCTGTAACTAATCACTGTAATCCTCTTCTCGATGTTCATTAACTAAATTCTCCTGGGCCTTCATTTTTGTAAATGCTAAACTGTTTTTGCAGCCCTTTGTTCCCAGGCAGGCACATGATAATATGCATTCCAAATTATTTTTCTTGCAAGAACATAGCTTACTTACACAATCTAAAAAATGCTAAAATTTAGAGAAACCGACCATATTTTAATACTAAAAGATATCCTACCTTTTTTACACTTGCATGCTGTTAAAATGCTTGTTTCTTCTGGAAATGATGGTAGTAATTGCCAAACTGGTGTTATAGTCTTCTTCTTCAATAGTCCAGCCATGCTTCGAAACGTCTAGCATCTTGTATTGGGGATTCAAACTGTTTAACCAAATATTTGTTTGGTAGTGAGCCCGAAGATAATGTTGGAAAAGTCTATCTTTTGTTGGAGGAAACTTGTCTATAGTCCGAGAAATAGATAAGGAAGCCCTGCGTTCATTAACAGAATTTACGGATTTGTTGCTTGTATAAAGCTTAATTACAAATTTGTGGATGTTATCAAAATGTTCGTCAGAACATTCTCCGACACCTAAACGATCCAAAAGTTTATGATTCTGTAAATAAATTTTCCAACACGTTTTCTTCCGAAGCCCGTTAAACTGACTCGTAGTATCGCAACCTGTCAATGCGTGGAAAGCTGGCAAGTGGTATTTCCATATTTAGCTCATGAATTGGTATAAATCTGGTGTTTTCTCTATAACCAACCTTTAACCAGATTTCCTCTGTTAAGTAATTTTTAAATCGAACTAATAAAACCAGTACGTCGGTATCCTTACAGTCAAGAATAATCCTTGAATAGCCAGCTTTTTTCGCTGATAGAATATGTAGGAGTAGACGAGTGCCTGCTTCTTCATGAGTAGATTGCAAAAGATCATCAATAATGCGAAACTTGGATGATGGCAGTAATTGCCATTGATATTCTAGTACTGATGAAAATCCTCCGCTTGTCACAACTTCAATGCTGATGTTTGAACAAATAGTTTGACAAAAAGTTTGTTAACTGTTGTTTATTGAGTGAAGAATGGATAAAAAGATGCCACTGTTGTGGCAGTAGGGTATCTGGAATTAATTATCCTTTTTATTGGTAACTGAAGTGAAGATTTTCTTTTGAACCTTGTTGAATTTTTTATAGATTTGGTCATATAATGGTCAAAAACTACATCAATTCTGGACGCACAAAATGTATTTTTAAATATTACGGAGTTAAAAATCTTACCATAATTTGCAAACGTTTTGGCCATAGCTGGTTTGCCCAAACTTTGAACTATGGACATGGCATCAAATATATGACAGGTTCGGTCAGTGTATGATGGTAATTCTTTTACTGGCGATGTAAACTCTTCGATAATTTTTCCGAGATCGCTTTTGTTACTTGGTGTTAACAAATCGCCACCAACTGACAGCGACATTGGGTAAGTTGTTAGTTCATATTTAAAACTATTGCTTTTTTCAATAATTCTCCCCATTTCTTTAGCTGCAAGAACTCGTTGTAGAAATGTCTGACCACTTTGAGAATCTTTGATCTTGTTCACTTTTTGGGTAGTAAGCCTAGTGCTGTAAGATTTAAGTATATTTAGCTTTTTTATAGGTTTATTAAATTCCTTGAGTATCAATCTTCATGACAAAAGCTAACAATGCGTCTTCCCCTTGCTCTCTGACGTTTTAAATTAATGTTGCAGTCGAGTCTGCTATCACTTCATCAGTAGAGATACCATGCTACCAATTTCGTTAAAACTCAAAAACCATTCATCCAGTCTGGTACTGTCTTTTTCTCAACCCCACGATTCCTCCAGCATCCTTGGAACGTTTGTTAACGTGTTATAGAGCTTGGTCTACTGATAAGTTGTTGAAGATGCCTGAAAGCCGTTTAACTACAAATCGTCCAGCATCAAATTCATTTTGTACGTAAACTGGCAAATTTAGCATATCAAAAAAATATACAGAGCCCCATCGTGCATAATTTGAATGATCATACGTAAAAAACCATGGTAACATTTTTCGAAATCTCTAGATGAAGGTTCCAGGTCGTAGTAGGTCAACTTGTGAGCTCTTAAAGCTTTGTTGCATTTCTTCCATTTCTTTTCATTCAAAATTTCATCTACAGTACTTTTCCCATATATTCCACTTTCTAGCCAAACATCCTTTAAACCTGAATATTGCATATGCTGGCCTATGACCTATGAAGTTCAACATTATATGGAACCCTCCAAGGCGAAGGACGAACTTTTCACATTCAGCGCCCTTCAGCCACTGTAATTCCTTTACTTTATAATATATAGCTTGATCAAAACTTATTACTGTATGCGGAATATTTAAATGATTAGCAATATTTTGACACCTATTCATAACCGTCCATACAGTGTCATATTCCGTCGAAACATAAGGTATAAGTGGTAGGTAACCATATGTTGTAGTGGGTTTATCTACACTGTTTCCTGAGAATAACAGTTTATTAAACCTGACCATTGAGGAGACACTTCAAGTTTATGGGGATTTGATAGCCGACATAAAATCCAGCTTATATTTTGAGGCCAAGTAACATGGTTATCCTCAACGACTTTAAATGCATTTTTGTTTTCAATAAGTGGTATAGGTTTAGTAGTTTTGTAACAATTCCTCGATGGCAGCTTCTGAAAATTTTCAGGAATATTTCATTTTTCTTTGTAGGGCAATGTATTAAATTCTTTGTCACTGTCTTCATTTGTAGGTCCTTGCTGAAACGCATTCATTTGTGTGGCATGGAATGTAGGTGATTTGTCCAAAGTTTCCTCCAAAATGTCAATGTTGTCTGCCGCGAACTGTTGGATGCCAATTGCCTAGGAATAACTGTGTTGACGTTTTCGGCAAATCTGTATAGTTCCTCTTGAGCGATGGTGTTTCTTATTTGAAGCACCCACGTGTTTAGGAGTTCGTTTATTGCCTTTCGAGTAGATATAAATAATGTCCTGACAAATACTTATTGTTCGAATTTCTTTTGAATTATCTTCATCATTTGACACTAGGACACTGACGAGCCGATATAGCAACTCAGGTATATTTTCTTTATAATCTGCTATATTCAAATTTTGGTATTGATTATAGTTAGGAATTTTGTCCATTTTACTTTTAATTTCACAGCATATTTTATGTACTACAGAAATATAAGACGGTGCATTTATCACAGGAAGGAATGAGGCAGTTTCGGCGAAATACTATCACCGAACCTAATGTTCATCCATCCTACTGCACTCGGGTATCATCATGTGTTCAAGTTGTGCTCCTATGACGCGAAGAAAGCTTTATTTGAGCCACAGTACAAAACATGTGTTCGTTAAACGTCAATTTAACACAACCTATTCGAATTCTTTGGCAGGTTATTTTTTTAAAGTCATTATGAATAATGATGTGTCCTAGATTTAAATATATATAACAAAAATGAAATGCAGTTTAATAGTTGAGAATTTGATGTAGCCCGACATCAAAACGTACCCCAAACTAGTGCCGTCGACTGTAATAGATTTGTTGGGTGTTTTCCACAGGCTAATATTAGAAGGATTGCCTAAACATTTTCAACGCTTTTACAAATCAAGTTTGTTATTTTTACATTTTTTCAGACTACTTCTAGGTATTTACAGGTTACTTTTAGGTATTTACAGATTTCCATTAATTATACGGAAGTACCTATTAATGGATTTTTCACCATATTGCAAAAATTGATTCCCAAGAATTTAACAACTTCTCCCTAAGATGGATTTTTGTACAAAACCAGCACAAAAAATGACATAAGGTAAATATTTTCGCATAATACTTAGCTCATAATTTTTACCAGTAAACATTCAAACAATTTAATCTTTATTTTTGATTTTATAAATTAAGCAACTTATGCCTGTTCTTTTACATTTGAAATTAATAGTTCAAGAGTTGTTAAACATTTTTAGGTGGGTATTTGAGGCACCATGAAAATTTATGTATCTTTTCTTTAGTAATGTCTGGATACAAAATCGAAGACTTGGTTAAAAGGTTGTGGGGCATAACTAGCGACCTAGCGACATATATAGATAGACATTGCTTCTGTGCTGAGTTAATAATATGAAAAACTTTGCTCAACTTTTATTTACAAACTTTTTTCTTCAATAATGCCGAGTTTATACATTTTTATAACTATAAACATAACCATATGGATAAATGTAAGAGAACCTATGACTCTTTAATGCATTAATCAAAATGCATAAACATAAGTATAACTCTAAGTGTAAACAGATGACCTTTCTTTTTACTTTCTCCTTTACCTTTATGCTTATGTTTTTTTTGATACTGCCCAAGTGCTTTCTACTATTGATCAGTGCAAATTTTCAATTTTGAAATCTTAGATGTATTCACAACCACGTTTTTTTCACCCACTTTTAAAAATTATTAGAACATTTTACATACAGAGTTTATATAAACCAACTTTGAGATTAATGGTTAAGCTTATACTTATCTTTATAGATACATTCATTCATATTGTTAAGCAAATGTATAAACCAAAAAAATATTATAGTTTCAACAATCAACAGAATCTAGTAGAAGATTCTCGTAATCCTGATTCAGCAAGCCAGAAATATATACCACCCAAGCAGTGACACTTCTTAACTTCCAGTCTTATAAATAAAATTCATATTTTATTTATATCATAATTTTAAAGTTAATTATTATATTTTTCTGAAATAGTGACTTGGGAAAATAATCATGCAAAGCAATTATACTCGAAGGAAAATCAAATAATTATTAAACAAAATAAATGTTTCCATCATATTTAAATAGTCCGTTAAGAAGATAAAACTTAAAAATGAAAAGTTTTATTTTATTAAAAAATAAAATATTTTTATTTGCATTTTTTTTGTATAGAAACAAGCTTTAGTTATTATTGGTATTGCCTTTTGAGTATCATTAATTTTTATCTATGTTTTATTATAGAAATATATTAAAATAAGAAAAAAAAAATTGTTAAAATAGAGATTTTCTATAATTTAAGAAACTAAATAGAATATCTAGCTTGATACATAATTTTAGTGTCATAGTTATGGACCAACATAAATTTTTCTCCATTTATAAAATTCGATGTTTTAAATGTGTGTCAGCTTGAAAATGTGTCAAAATGGTCCTGGGTACTTAAATGTGAAATTTTTCAATAAACTGCCCCATTGTTCCCAAGTATAGTAAATGCTGTGAAAAACAGGCAATACTACTAAAAATATTTTATTTAGCATGGCAGATCACAATTTTTTTTTTCAAAATTATGTTTTTTTAGGGTAGATGATTTCTTTGTAAAGAATATTATATTTTAGGCATTTCCTGTGGTTCACGTTTACATGGAACGAAGAACTGAAGCATTGTATTAATCTGTGTTCAAGTATCTAGTGACAACTTCCCCAAATGTTGCATATGGAGCTATACTTACTGATTACAAAGCAGCATCGATAGAAATATTGACAACTCCTTATCCACTAGCAACAATGAATGTTTATGTTTGTTTTTTTCATTATTATCAGGTAAAATGCATTATGTGGTATGTTTACTTTAGGTAATATGTTTTTATCTATAATGTTTGTATTACCAAAAAAAAGACGAGTCGTAGACCTTCTGCTATATGCCTGGAGATGCTTCTAATGAGACCATCTATAAATAATATATATCCGTCTTCTCCCTAACATATTCTGCTAACTTTTTTTTTTACTAAAAAAGTAAAATGGGTCCATATTTGCCATATAAAGCTTATAAAATTTAGATTTATTTATTGCACTATATAAATAGATGAAGTATTAAATTTGGTGTGTTTACACTTTATGAGAAATATTTATAAATTGTTTTCTATATTATATATCATATTTTTAGATCAGTAGGTGCATTATAAAAGTGCAAATTCACTTTGAAATGTGCATATAATATTCCATATTATATTATAATATTAAGTCTGATTTCATCTGATGTCCTGGGCATTTTTTTATCAAATTGAAGGAAATAATTATGGAAGAATTTTACTTCGAAAGTATTATGTTTTCATGATTCATGATTCCACCCACAAATATATCATGGTAGGGCTATTTTTTTATTTTTTGCAATCTAATTCATGTTATATGATTAAGACTTAAATGGAGTTTGGAGAAATGTTTAGAAGAATATGTAAGAAAACAATGAATAAAAGGCATCACCTACACTTTGCATTTCAGTATAGTCCTATACACGCTGGTGTATGGGACTTAACAGGTGTTCAGTTAAAAAGGGACATAGTTATTCTGAACATAGATATTCCTCTCCCCTTTTTTGCATAAATACATGTTATATTGTTGTTTTTTAAATTATTTATTGTGAAATTTAAGAAATGTTTACTTCATCACACTTTTTAAAATATTTTTTTCTGCACAATAAAGGTGTTAACTAGGATTTTAGTAGATAAAGGTTTTAAACTAATTTTACGACTAATGTCCTTAATTTAATTTGATTGTATGCATATTTGTTGTTAGGACTTTAAAGGGCTAATTACTATAGAAAACATACAAGAGAATTTTTTTTCTAAAATATCTTCAAATTTTTAAGTTAATACCTTTATCCATCCACCTCTTTAATTCTAATTAGGTATTTGTATTGTATGATTCTTACTTGATGTATGTATAAGTCTATATAATACTCCTTTTTAAATGCATGTTAAATTATTTGTATAAATAGTTTTTTAGGGGCTTTGCATTGTAACTTCTTTCATAAACTGAATTCGTAGCTCAAAAACTATATTATATATTTAAAGTGTTTACTTAATTGTCTTTATTTTATCATCTTAGCTTCAGAATTAAATAGTTATACTTAGTACATAAAACAGAATATAGACAAAAACTATTTATATTCTACAATATCATCTCTGAAAGTAACATTGTTCTTTATATACATTTTTTGATTTGGTTTTGTTTGTATAAATCTGTCAACAGTGCCAAATTCAGTCTCAATGCTGCCCGGTGCTAATTACAAAATATATATATATATATATATATATATATATATATATATATAAACACATATGAAACTTATCAATGATATAAAAAAATAAACTATAAAAAAAATCTAAACATTCTACATACTAAAAGAAAATACTCAAATACTCCACTTTACATTCTAGATTTTATATTCTATTTTTGAAACCAGACAGTGTGCAATCAAATAATTTCGCTATGATGGATAAGTACACGAAGAGTTCTATCGATAGACACAACAAAAAGATAAAAGTGACAAAGATTATGTTTGGGAATATTAAAACCAATCCTAAAAAGTAACTGTAAGGCTTTGTCATTCCACTTACTCTCCAAGCAAGTTGATCAGACACAGCCATTATGGTTAGAGATTCCATGGTAATTGGCAATATGTTCCCTATTGCCTGCTTTGAAAATGGGAGTGAGAACACTGTGATGTACGTAATGGCAAAAAAGCTCATACTATCATTATTTTTTTCTCCTAATTTCCAACTTAAAGCAGAATTATGTTCTATGTTTGACATTTTAAATTGTATTGGTTATATATAGTTTAAATTATTATCTCTGTATGAATTCTTTTTGTGACGTTGCTTTTCAAAATAAATATGATCTTGTTGGCAATACATAAATAAATAAATAAACATTCAATTTGCATTGAACGATGCAAGTGCGATTTCTTTCCTGTTAAATGTACCGCTTATAATTTAATGTTTTTAGACTTTTAATGGGTACAAAATGAGTTTAAACTACCAGTTACATAGTTTCGATTTAACAGATATATATGAATTGTATTATGTACAACACCAGAGAAAAATTTTGCAGCCTAGACCCACCTAGATTATGTGATTCAGTCTTTCTGCAACCAAAATCGCTAATAATTTCTAAAAAACTCTTCTCAATCAATATTTACTAAATAATAATTTACCGCCATGAAATCACTCGTTGAAATTTCGATAGAATTCATCGTATTGTAAATAGTTGGATTCCGCTAAATAATAAAATTAAATAATATGCTAGATGGTGCACACTATTTGGTAAGATGTTATCTAAAGCAGGATAAATATTTACCACATTAGAAAACAGTAAGTCTAAAAATATGAAATAATGATTAGAAAATATAAAATAATGATTACAAAAAAAAATGGTGTAGGTTCCCTATTCATCGGCACATTCCACATCTTGCATTAACTGCATTGAAAAGTCTCTCGGCACAAATGCTGCAAACTACGTGACCACACTCCATACTGTATTGCACCTTGTTCAAGAGACACACTTTACAACACAGCAGTTGTGGCATTGTCTCCTCCTTAAATTCACTAGCAGCAATCCTTGGTTCCCAAAAACCTTAAAAAAGTTTACAATTATTAATGAAATGTACTTTGTTTTAAAGGTAAACAATGGAATAAGTAAAAGTTATTTTGCTAACCGCGAACATTATTAGGCAAAACTACTGGCTGCTCATCATCTCCAAGAGCAGCAAAAAGTTGACCGATCTCCTCAGGAATGGCTGGAAAATTAAAAATTGGGGTGGGAGGATTTGAAGGCATTAATTCAAGTGGAGGTAGTTCATCGAGGGGCATATTCATGTCTGGTTCTGGTACAGGGATATTTGAAGGTGGACTGGGTGGAGGATTTGATGGAATAGTTGGGGGATTAAAGTAAATTAGAGGGGGTGGTTCATTAGAAATAGTGCGTAGAACAGGAAGGAGTTGTGCAAGGGGAGCAAGATTTAGAGGAGGCTGAAGAGGATTATTTGGAGGGGATACTGGAGGATTAGTAAGAATGGGGAGGAATTGAGGAAGCTTAGCGTCGTCTGGTTCAATGACAGGCCATTCCATAAGGTGCTGGTCCAGACCATCAACAAAATGAACAGCCTGTCTCAGAAAATCTTCCACAGTAAAGCGCCCATTCTCTGGTTTTTCCCACGCAATCGTAGCCGCGAATCAAATAGCACATTTTTCTTGGCTACCCTAAAAACATTGTGGCCCCTCTCTAACTGAGCAAATTCAATAGAGGCAGTATTTTGTATGTCAATTAGTGTCTCTGAAAAAAATTATGAGAAGTTAAAAACGGTTATGGACAAGCAAATTTGGCTCATAATGTTCTGTAGGTACCCATTAAGTCCCATATGCCAGGATGCCTGACTAGCTTGCTGTTAAGCCTTCTGTGGTATGACTCCATGCCGTTGTTGGTCCGATGCCTTTGCTTTCTAATGTAGTGATTCAGGTCCCGAAATATTCCACCAAACTGCAAATCTCCCTTAAAATTATATATCAAAATTAGTATTGGGCCCATTAAAGCAAACGAAAAACGGAATCTGTAAACACTCCAAGGTAATCCAATTTATATCATATAATAATTAAACCTGTAAAAGAACTAATGTGGGCTCGATCATGTTTGCAGGTAGAAGCGCCAAAGCATAATATTTCTTCAATAAAGACCTTCCATCGATATTATCCTTTATCTGTCGAACAATTCCCAGTGCCTTATTAGCAAATATTAGCCCTTGAACTGCTTTAAACAAAAACATAAATAATTGAATTGAGAGTTAAGCCACATATTCAAAACACCCAACATATACATGAAACACAAGATGTAATTGAAAATATAAGATGTGCAAAGTATTATTCCAAATGTTTATAAAAATGTTATTCAATATGTTACCAAGCAATATATCTGTTCATTCAATAAAAAGTTTTAAAAATCCTTAACATACTATATCCCAGAAACGCATTTTACTTTATAAATGAATGCCTTAATAACTGATAAGTTGCACTGTTTTGTTCTATTTGTTTATTCCATGTATGTAATTATTATGTGTTTATATCTTTTATGCATATTTATTTATCAAAATTCAAAGTATTTAATTTAGTGAACATTTATTCTTTCAAATGATTATTTCACATTGGCAATAACATATTTGGGAAGTAAATCTTAGTTTATTACCTGACAATAATGAAAAAAGCAACCATGCAATGTTGCCTGGGGATATGCACCTCTCAAAGCTTCTATCAATGCTGTCTCATAATCTGTTACAATATTTCCATTTATGAAATTTGGAAATGTATGTATAAGGTATTCGAAGACTGCATCATATAAGGCTTTTGTTCTTCTAGCCATAAAAACATGGACAATTGGAAAAGCCTACAAATTATCAAATTAAAACGTCAGAACCATATATCTATATTTAAATATTATTTAGTAATAATTACAGTTTTAAAATGCCTAAAATAATGGAAATATGTTTTAACCTGCTATATAAAGTTGCATGTGAACTTAAAGAAATATAAATCTAGAAGTATTTGATTTTCATTATAGTTATTCAGTGTAAGCCACAAGAATGATCAAACTTGCTAAGATAAAGTTTCATGAAAATCGATATTTTACAAGGTGATCCCCTATAATCCTCCCCTCCTTTAACATTTTTAAAATATAGAAAATTTTCAAATATCAGCATATAGAGTTACTACTATAGTTTTTGCATAAACACACAAAAAGTTGGAGATATTTTTATTAGTTTTTTAAAATTTTGAAAATAATCTTGTTAATTTTTTTGCATGGAATGTGCATACGGCCATTATCATTTCCAAGTTCTTGTGGCACAGCTCTGTAGTTAAAATTATTTTTAATATAGGAAGGATAGAAATAATTTGTTTTTCTCTATTTGAATAAACCATAATTCAATACTAACATTTTAACGATTTGTTGATAAATTGTTACAGCTCCCACTGGATCATTCATTCTTATTCATACATATATAATAATTACCTGAGCTGTATTAAAGAATTTTGACATTTAAACATAAATATCTGGATCACTGCTATAAGGTATCCTAAACAAAAAGTGTCTAGAATTATTCGTAGAATCGAAAAATTATCTTTTATACAAATCATTCATTTAAAACAATGTAACTTTTTACTATCACCTGTATACTAATAGATATATACATACTTTTGGTGTGCAAAAAATGCAATAGTAACCCTATATGCTGATATTTAAAATTTCTCTTGAAAAGTAACAAAGTTAAGCAGGGAGCATTATAGGGGATCACTCTGTACTTTATAAAATATTTGCGAAATTCCGAACTGTTTTGATACCCTATATAAGAAAAATGCAGCTTTTTAATATAATACTTACGTGATCTATGCACGTTGCAAATATGGTAAATATTTGGCCAAATAATGGCCTCCTAGGTACTGCCTTGAATGTCCCATCCATAAAAACTGTTTGCGCATTCCTGAAATTATCGATGAAATTGTGGTTTCCAAAAATTACAGCTTGATGCCTTTGCCTCTCTACGGCGCCTGAAAAAAATTCACCATTATTACAACTGGTAAACCTAAACCACTTACCTGACTGTAAAATTAGCAATAATTCCATTAAAGTTGCTGGAATATTTGGGGTTGTTGACTTCCTCTACCTGTGCATTGAAGACCTGATCGAATTAAATGACACCATAACTGTTGCCTCTGCATTTCTGAAACAAATATATAAAATTACATATAAAAGTAATGTTTTAACTGCTTATAGTATATATTTAACACTAATAAAGTTGTAAAATCCAAACAGTTTGGAGCATAACGGTTCGCATTTTCTAAGCTTAGATTTCTAATAACCACAAAATGACACTAACTTCTAACCAACAGTTAAGTCAATTTGTAGACTAATCCCCAGATTCACTAAAGATATTAAACTTGTACCCTTACTGTTTTAATTTGATTTTCCAAGAGGCAAAAGATCAGGAAGCTAGACTAAAAACCAAATTTTTGATACAGTTTATATGTATATGATTATGTGTTAACAGCTTTACACAAATCCTATAAATGGTATTTTATTTTTTAATTTTTTTTTTAGTTTGTAATACATTTATTATTGTTAATATTACTTATTCTTCATAACCTTATTTATATAATTTATAAAAAAGACATTATGTTCTATGTTCTTTATGTTTTTTTATCTATAAAACGGTTTTTTCCAGGAAATGGGGTTTTATTGAATATTTAAACTTTTTATTAGGCTACAAGTTTGTTTGTCTGTCTATCCCCGTTTCGCACTTGATTTTTCTGCAAAATATCAAGTCAATTGGATAAACAGTTTTTGTTACTAAATTTTTAAATATTTCATTAGCCCTCCATTTATTATTATTTTTGTGCAAATTTCGAAGCCCAATTAATAAGTAATTTCTTAGTAATGATTTTTTTTACATTTCGTGAGGCCATCATTTTGTTTCCCCACATTGGATTTTTACCAAAATGTTACCATTTCCTCCCTTTGTGACCCTTGATTTGACCAAAATTTTAATTCAATTGGATGAGTAGTACTTCAGCTACGCTGCCAAAAAACAGACCAAAAGAGGGTGATTTTTTCACGTTTACAAAACTTCCCCCTTACAGGGAAAGTAAAAATATATAATTTAATTTAATTTATTTAAGTAAACATTTTTAAAAAATATAAATACAAGGGTCATTAACAGATTATATGTCAGATAGTTAAAATCAGTAAACATATATGAAGCTTTCACATAAGATGTCAAATACGTTAACACATTAAAATAAATATTCCAGGTATGTGCTCTTATTATAAAGATGCTAAACACCCCAAGCATACATCATTGATAGAACAATGTTTTTTATATAAAGAGCGATGGTGTTCAGCATAACATGTATGAAACCCTCTAAATGACCTAGTGGGTACATAAAAGTTAATACATGCTAGAAGATCAATGCTGAACATTTGGTTATTATCAAGTTTATAAATAAAAATTTTATCAAAATTACAATGGCTTTTATTTGATGATTTAGATTAAGTAAACTCATTATATTGCCATAATTAACACTATCATCCCTAACAACACCCAGTATACGCCCAATATAGCTTAAGACATTATTTCGTGTTTTTAATAATCATTTTAATTATAATTTTAGTTAAAACTGTAGATTCAAAATATTAGTGGAGCATTGTAAGAAACACATATAAATATCGTTACAGAACTCTAGATACTTACACACTCTGTATATACATATACAATATTTACTAATATCTTCTTACCTTGTTGCAATGCGATCATATATATTTTTAAATTTGCCCTCTCTTTAATGCTTCCTTCCTTCAATTGCTTCCTAAATTCGATTTTTTGGACCTCCATGTCCACCCTTAGATGGTTGTGGTGTGGATTAACATACGTAAACACTGGTACATCCTGAATAGTAGTAATTTTTCCCGTGGCTGTGCACTCTAACTGCCTATTTTGTTTACATACCAAAAATCTACAAAAGAAATTAGAATTTTGCAATATTTCTAGCTGAAAAAAATTATGACAAAAACGAAATTTTTGAAATGTGCACTACTCCACTAAAAAAAAATTATATGGTAAAAGTCCATCCTGATAGTGAAGTGTAGCCTTCTAAAATTATGTCACTTAAAGTTTCTAGATTAAATCAGAAAATCTCAGTCTTCTGACCAATGTTATTTCAACACTATTTATGGTAAGAAGCTACAGTTACAATTCATGAGATTATGTTTTCTTGAAATAAACATAATTTTTCTTATCTCAGTTCGTATCATTTGTTATTACACTACTAGAACATTTTTGCTTATAAATGATGGCTTTGCCGAAGTTTTTAATATACTTAATAGAATAAAAGTACTCCAATCCATATGCCTAACATTTCCCTAATTATTCATGCTATATTTTGCAGAAGACCCATTAGTGTTCCCGAGATTAAATGCTGAGAAATAAAAATCTACAAAAACCAGTATTTAAAAAAATATATTAAACATACCTGACATTGTCCTTAGTTCGCCTTACGTTAAACAAAAATCCATCCTGAAAAGCAAGCTCATGATGTCGATGCATTTTCAGTTTAAGTCCCCAATACCTACAAAATGCCTACAAAATAATTTAGTACCTATAATTCCACTTTTTTAAGAATATCTTGCACAAAAACAATCTGAAATAAAGCAAATATTCGTTAGTAATACACAATCAATAATCGTAGCAATAAATATTTATAATATGATCTGTAATTCGATTTTCAATAGCAGATATTTAAAATTGTGTTCACTTGTCAGAGATTTCGTAAAATCGCTGAGTAATGGTAGCATTGGTAGCATTTGTAGGTTAGGTAATGTTTATTTAATAAAAGAAACTTTAGAATCAATCCGCCACATTAGTTATTTTCTACACGTCGGTATATTCTGATTCTCTATAAATCCATCTCATCTTCTATCCTTGTCAGACAAACAGTGGCGGATCGTGGTTTTGTGGGGCCATAGGCTGATTGATTTTATGGGGCCCCCAACCTCCCGAAATTCAATTTTTTTAGTTTCTGATAGGTTGTCAAAGTTTTTCTTGTAAAACAAATAAAACGACTAATGTAAAACACAAAAATCAATGTCTATTTCTACAACAACAAAAAAAAAAACAAATTATTAAAATTAAAGCAAACAACATGATTAACAAAATTGAACAAATTTAAAAAAACTGTTGTCTTCTGATCTTAATCCTAACATATTCGCGTATTGCTTCTTCATAAGAAATTGATCTTGTAATGTCATATTCAATAGACAAAATTGAAAGGTTATTTAGCCTCTCGTCCGTCATTGTGGATCTGTATTTATTTTTTATGAATGCCATTTTAGAAAATGACCTTTCGGCTTCGGAGCTCGTTATAGGTATAGTTAAGTAAATTTTAAGAATTGTATACAAATTTGGAAAGATATCGATAAGGTTTCTTTCAAAAATTAGTGTTAGCATTTCGGAAGCCGTAATACACTCATTTTGTTTAAACCATATATTGTTTAAATAATGTTGGAACTGACTGCATTCACTTAACAGTTCTTCTCCGATATCTTTTTGATAAGTTGATATTACAGATTCCATTGATTTAGGTTCAATAATTGAGTTTTTTTTGCCCAACTTTATTAAAAATTTAAATTTGTCTGCAAGTACTTTGTATACACTACTTCTTTTTTCAAGTTCCACCACCAATTTATCTAAAAGAACATTGAACACCTCTATTCGAAATTTTTCTCTTCCGGTAAGAATATCTTTTCCTTTTTCTCCATCTGAAAATATGTTTGTTCTTGCTCTTTTATATGCATCGCTAAAATTTTCTTTAACTTCTGTACTTAAATAAGTTGCTTTGTTTTCCAAATCCTTAAATTGTTGTTCAGAGTCTTGGCGTAAAGATTTAACAAACAGCTGCAGTGAAGAAAGTAAGGAGTATCCTTCGCACAAATCCAAACCAGGGGTTTGTAAAATTTTGTTCACCTTATTAAAGCGCTCTAAAACTACTTCCCATATTATGGAAAGAATTGCTGTTTCCCGCTTAGTGAGTTTTTTATATAAACTATTTGCTTCTAATTTGCAATCTGCCTTTTCATTGCTTTCATCAAATATATATTTAAGAGTATCAAGTATTTTTTGATAGCTTGCATTAACCGCATGAACTGATTCATAATGAGAAGACCACCTTGTTGTGCTTAAAGTTTTTAGTGAAAATTTGATTGATGCTC
Source organism: Kuschelorhynchus macadamiae (assembly GCA_030620095.1). NCBI lineage: Eukaryota > Metazoa > Arthropoda > Insecta > Coleoptera > Curculionidae > Kuschelorhynchus > Kuschelorhynchus macadamiae. Next base: position 27,102 of record JAUTXW010004415.1, on the reverse strand, counting down.
TTTTAGTTAATATCTTCCAACGGTGTGGGGATGCAGAGAAAAAGGTGTAAATCTGTTGAACAGTTCCGAAATAATCTATCATTTCCCCTACAACAGACACTGCTTCTACTCCCACCAAATTCAAAGAATGCGCAGCGCAAGGGGCAAAATCTGCTAAGGCATTAACTTTTTTTATTCGTATATTTTCCGCTCATATTCGAAGCGTTATCGTATGATTGCCCGCGAATGTTTTCAATAGAAATACCCATACCATTTAAAAACTCAATTATTTTTGTATATAGTGTCTCGCTAGTGTGATTTTCAATCTGTAAAAAGGTTGTAAATCGTTCAAATACTTTTCCCTTATAACAGTATCTTAATATTATTGCTAGCTGATCTGTATGAGCAACATCCGGCGTGGAGTCTACGATAAGGGTATAATATTTAGTATCGTCCTCTTTAATCTGGTCAGTTATACGCTTAAGAACATTTTTTCCCATAAGCTGCACTATCTCTTCATATACTGTTTTAGATAAGTAAGTAGTGGATTTTATCGCCACAGTTTGACATTTTGTAAGATGATGTTATTTTAAAAATGGGTCAAATTCCGAAATAAGCTCCATGAGGCCCATAAAATTACCATTATGTGGAGAGCCCCACTTCTCGTCATGACCTCGTAGTGGCAAACCTCTTTCAGATAAAAATTTTATTGCCGCTACCACCCGTTCTAAAATATTGTAGTAGTATTTTGCAGTTTTTGTTGCCTGTTCTTTTAACTCCATGTCTATTGTACCCTTACTTGATTTTCGTGTGAGATAGGCCATCAAGGCTTGCTTATGATCATTGGACTCTTCATGGGATAAAAGAATTTTTCCTATGTTTTTCCAATCCCTACAGCCGTCAGATGCCAAAGCTAAACTATTGCCTGGATTGGGAAATAATTTGCATGGTAAACAAAATGCTGCTCCTTTGCATAAAGAATAACAAAGCCTGGATCTTAGAATTGTTTGACCATTTTTTATGTATTTATTGAAAAAACTATTACAAAAAAATCTACTTTGATCTTTATAAGTTTGCTTGGATTCTGGATATGAATTAGTTTCATTTTTATTTTGAAAAAACATAGATGGTCGACTTAGGCAAAAATCTGTTAATTCAGGAGTAATTACCTTGGGCCAAAATCCTATATCACTATAGTTTCCATTTGCATCAACAATTTTCCTAGTTTCAGAATTTTTTTCTAGTCGTTCTTGAATACACTCGTCTTTATTCTCAACAATCTGAACAAGATTTTCGGCTTGTTTTCTGGTATCTTCGTTGTCCCGAGTTTGCTCTTCATCTTCAATTAGTAGACTATCCGTTACATTTCCATCTTCCGTGCAACTCAATTCTTTGGATGATTCCCCGACTTCTTCAGATTGAAAAAAGCTGGTTAATTTTGCACATTTTGATATATCTTGGACTTTTTGTTCCTTTATTTTTCGTTTTTGACTACCAGTTAAATACTTCCGCCCTGACATTGTTAATTATTTTGTGTTATATTATTAGGTTCCAAAATCCAAGTTCAAAAATCTACAAAAAAAAGTAGCTCAAATTTTCTTACATTTGCTTTTTTTGTATTTACAGCCGATAGAATGGTTAGTCTACAATAAAAACGAATATATGTACCAAATTTGAATCATTCATTCACTAAAATTATCTGCGATTTTATTGTCAAAATGCTGCATATTATAGTGTATACTGCGTATATGAACCTCGATACGAACTTAAAATTGTCTATTTGTACTTTAATATCATACTAGGGAGGCGCCTGGGGGGCAAGCCCCCCTATATAATCTATAAATAAATTCTAAAATGCCGACAAATTAAAAAAAAACTAATAATAATAGATATCACTTTAATTCATAGGTGGCGACATCTATAATTAGCTTAGCGAATTTGCGTCGTTGTGTACGCACGTTTTCTGTTTTCGCTTTACGTTGTTTTGGATTGGAGCGGGGTAGGTTGGCGGCGTTTGTTTAGATGTCGCCTCATTTATACAGAAATAAATTAGTTTCACGGTCTAGCGCATTCGCCACCCTGTTAAAAAGACATATATTGGTTTTATAAAAAAAATACGCATTAAAACAATATAAAAATGCTTCATGTTTTCCATCTATGAAAAAAATTAAAAAAAAAAATCTTCGAAATCCGTTAAGCGGTAGTCGCTTGAGGATGGAGACAAAAATACCCTTTGTGCTTTAATATATAGATTACAAACCATTTTAATAAAATACATTTTTACATACCTTTAAATCCAGAAATCCTTAATAAAAATCTTTTTTCTGCAGTAACCAACGACCACTTTAAATATTACTTGCTAATAAATACAAAGCACACTGCAAAAAATCAGCTATATAAATTAATTTCCTCGCTTTGTACGATGTACGACCTTTACTGTGTGCCAGGTCAAGACAACGGGATATCGGTAATTCCCCAAAATTTGACAGTTTATCGCATCGTTGCCGCTGCTTCTTCGCACGACTTAAGCCTAGTTCCCATGCAACGTTTGCGGGAGCAGAAAAATTAAATAGAAAACAAAGTCTCATTTTTATTAATGATTTTTTTTTATTTATGAATAGTGAAATGATTTTTAATAATCTTATTTATTTTTGTAATGTAAGCGGGTATTGTATTGGCATGGTGCCGTTTTTTATTGAGGCTCCTGAGGGGGGCCCCTTTTTGCCGGGGGGCCCTAGGCTTCAGCCTGCTCAGCCTAATGGAAGATCCGCTCCTGCAGACAAAGCTCCATTCGGGTAGTAGGACAACTGAACATTAGGACAAATGAGACAATACCGTTTCGGCAGTGTCCACTAGATTTTGAAATATTTCGTGCTTGTTTTTTTCCGCCATAAATATGTGTTCTTCATTTTTGCGCTTAGATTGCACTATTTCAACTTTTTTTGTGAGAAAATCTGGCTAAAAGCTGCCTAATTAATTGCTGTTTCGACTTAAAACCACCCAACTCTTGGTATTTAATAAAAATGCCTGTGGTCCCGAACCCCTTTTGCTTTTCAAACCCTTTTTCAAGTATTTTACAAATTTTTCGGTAGGCCTCATCTCCGGTGTTTTGTTTTTATTTAGATCCTTTTTTAACAGTTTTATCATCCTTTACTTTTTCCAATAAGATATCATGTGTCCTGTACACATGATATTTTACTTCCATAGCAATTAAATCGTTTGCCCCAATGCGTCCGGAAATGACAGGATTTTTTTCAGCTATGATTTGAATTCTTCGTTGAGCGAAGATAGTCATTACTTGAGATAATTGTTTTGCCTTGGAAGTTTTTTGGCAAAAAAGACATCTATCTGGAATATAGTTCGTTTTCCGTAATGATACGCCCAATCCTGTCCCATTTAAATCGTCTTGTTCAATACCATGTTGTTTTTCTTTTGGTATTTTTTTCTAAGTTAATAATGTTTTGTTTGCTGGTAGAACTTAAGTAACATTTTCTATGCCAAACCAAATCTTTTATATTACCGCCTGTTCTGATTAATGCAGCTCTATTAGATTGTTCAATGTCTTTCTTTTTTGTGACAACTTCCCTTCTCTCTAAACTTCTAACGAAAGTTTCGAAAGATTTAAAACTACATTTAACAAGACCCCCGGTTTTTAAACAAAATACACATACGTTTTTTAACGATTTTTAAAACATTAAATTTGATTTTGAAGATAAAGTAGTTAAATATATAAAATATTATTTTAACTATTTTAAATTAATGTTTCTAGTTCGCTATCTGAACTATCAGAGTTGGTAACATCCATGCTAAAAAGTTTTTAAAATGTATATTTACAGCTTAAATACAAGTAAATGAAAAAAACTTACCTCAACCATTGTTATATTAAAAGCTAATCTTTCAACAAGTTCAACTCAAAAACACAAAGATTTTTAAGACTTAATTATTAAAACGATCTGTAATAATTAGCGTTGATAGAAGCAAGAGTATTAGTTTACACTATGCGCTAAGCTACGCCATAAAAAGCATAAATATTGCTGGCAAATTAATTTAAATACCAAAGGAAAATAAACCAGACCAAACTTATGTATGGACAATATGACCGCTCGCTACCATCATGTATCACGTGGGGGAAATAAAGACGCGAATGGAAATGCCAGCGTCGTTATTTCATTTACCCAAGAAGTTTCAAGGATTACGCTTGGCGGCGATCGAGCGGCGAGACCGCGAATTTTGTTATAAAATAATATACTCAGAGAATTATGTATTTGCTTAAGTGTTTATCCTAAAAATATGCAGCAACCTCTATCAGAAAGAAAAAACCTTTCTCGATATTTTATGAAAGATATGTTTTTTTCGTATAATCAATATTTTCCAAAATATGGTGGTGTGAACACAAAAATCTTTTAAAATAATGAAAATTTAGCGCCAATCGAACAAAGAAAAACGCATTTTTGTATTTTAGAAGCCCGTAAGACCCCATGCTAAACCTAATTTTCATAAATTTATAAAAAATATAATTTATATAGAAAATATTGCCAGTTTTAACTGAATTGCGTTTAACTAGAAAATTTTAATTTGTGCCCTTACGGACCCAACGATTTTTTGACGACAAACGGGGTTAGTAACTATAGAACACCCTTTACAAAAATACAGTGTTACACCTTTTTAGCCCTAAAGTGCCTACGGGCTCAAGAAATAGACTTCATAAACGACCGCGGACACCTACTACCTACTGTAGAAACTCTAGTAATCTAGGTCTCTTTCGCAACTAGCAGATGTGCCGTTGTTAGGAATTTTTGCAAACACCACCTCAGGGCTGAAGGGGCTAAGGCCTGTTGTTGTGATCCCATTAATTTTATTACCTTAATACTTAATTAGCATTGCATATATATTTTTAATTAAACTAAATGTATTATAATTGCTCACACATTTCCATACAAGACGCCAGTCGATATTTTTAAGTACAATAAAACTAAGGAAGTTTGTTTAGACCTTGTCCACCCAAGATGTTAGACAGATTTTATTCTGAGTATCATAAAATTTATTATATTTTTAGATCTTGTATAAACAGTGAAATAGAATTATTTAAAAATTCCATAATTCACACATAATAAAACCTTGGTTTCAAGAAATGTTTTGGCAGTCATAAATAAATAAACTAGGCTATTAGACCCTTTGGGAATTATGTTGTTTTGTCGAAATTATAGAGTAACGGAGCCGACAAAGGGCCCATCTTAGATTTAACTATTATACCTAAGTTAGTTTATGAATTGCAAAGAAGTGGACGAACAGAATTCTACGGGTTTCTGCCCAGTACAGACACTTCTTTGCTCTTCCCCTATTTACTTAGTTTTTGTTGTATTTAAGTTTTCAATGTAAGTGTTATTCTTTTTTTAAATTAAAGTCGTGTTTTAATAACAAAGAATCTCAGTGTCTTAACAGTACTATTACCCTCAGCCACTACAATTGGCGGCAATCGGCGAGATTAGAAATATTAAGCCATTACAATTGGTGGCAGCGGAAAAAAAAAGTGAATGTTACCTGAAGGAGCGTGTTGACGCAGCAGGAATATTGTGCAGGTGTTAGGAGGTGTTTTAGAAAATCGACAAAGTCTGTTTGAAGGGGCGCGGAGACGCAGCAGACAACTTTCACCAGGAAACCTTGGAGGATTTTGAAGGAGCGCGGAGTCGCAGCAATCCATCAGTAAGAAAACTGCGATAAGACTCATCGTACTTGTACTTGAGATCTAAAGGGCAACTGCGGAAATCAGTGATGAAACTGTAAGTGGTTTTTCCTTTGTTTTCTGTGTTACGCTGCATTATCTTTAACGTTAGGTTAGATTTAAGTATTTAGTTAGTATTTAGGAAGATAATTGATTAATAAATATTGCATTAAGGGGAGAGACTGCAAATAACAGAAAATACATTTAAAAAAATATTAAATAATAACAATAATTATATTTAAGACAAGTAACAATATATAAAAAAAATGAAATATAAATTAAAATAAAAATATTTATGCTTACATTTTAAAAAAAATATTAGTAATAAAATATTAAATACTTCTTGTACTACTGATTTTTCGAGAATTTTTTTGAAACGAAATCAAAATAAAAAATAATTATTTCGTATTACGCATATATTTTTAAAATTAAGAAGTAAATTGTAAATTTAATTTTTTTTTTAATGTCTGAGGGTAAAAACGCTATCGATGTTTTAAATCAAATTGATTCGTTTGATGGTTGTGGAGATGCGAGCTCTCTTCAATTTTTTATAAAAAATTGCGATGCAATTATGAAAATAGTCAAAACAACAGAAAAACAAAACTTAGCTGAATTAATTTTTGCAACCAAATTAAAAGGAAAGGCACAGGAAGTTACTCAATATAAGGAATTTGGAAATTGGGATGAAATAAAAGACTTTTGATTAGAACAATTTGTAGATAAGAGACCACCATCTCATTTTTTAACATTAATAATGAATATTAGGCAAAATGGCAATGAAAGTGTAAAAGAATATGGAAATAGATTAAGAAAATTATTTAATAAATACAAAGAAACATGCTATTTAAATTACGGGGTCGACGAAGCAAGAATTTTAATAAATAATTTAGAGTCAGGTTTAGTTAACAATTTTAGAAAAGGTTTAATAAATGAAAAAAATACAAATTCGTGTTATAGCAGAAAGTAGCAATGATTTAGACAGAGCTATTTCAACAGCGGTAGAAATGGAATTAGAACATAACGATAGATTTAAACCAGGGCAAAATTTTAGAAATAATATAGGATTTTTAAGTAATCAGGGGAATAGAAATTTTAATGATAGGCAGTTTAATAATGAAAATTCATGTTTATATTGTAGAAAAAATAACCACTTAACGTCTCAATGTAGACTTCTTAAGGTATGGTTTCATTTGCGCGTTCGGCGGTAGCGTCCGGCGGTTAACGCCGGCGGTAGCAGTGGGCGGTAGCCGTCAAGCTGTTTTCGTTAAAGGCGTCCCGCGTCAGCGTCCACAAACTGTTGGTAGTGGATGTAGTTCAGTTTTAGTATCAGTTTGACATTAAACGCATCATGAATAAGAAGCTTGTTGCTTTTTTAATTGTAATGGAAGACGAAGAAGAGGAGTTATTTTATTTAAAGAAAAAACGTAAAAAAGTTGACAATATTTACAAAACAAGGAGAACAGAAGGATATCAAAATATTTTAATTAATGAACATCTGAAGTCAAATGAGTTAAAGTTTCGAGCTTTCTTCAGATTGAATTCAACACAATTTCAGTTCATATTAGATCTTGTAGATAAGGATCTTAGAAAAATGTCAACGAAAACGGTCCGCTATCCTATAACACCTGAAGAAAAACTGGCCATTACTCTTAGGTAAATGTTTATTTATAACTCTAACAGTAGACATATTCACTAAATTATAAAAAAAAATAGTTATATTATTAAAATTGGCTGATGTCTGTATTGTGGTCCGATGGAGTAGAAATTATTTGATTTCTTGGTGTGTATGGCTCTACCGTGAATGTATTGCTAGCGTTGGTGACAGTAAAATGATGGGGATTTGTAAATTTTGGTCCAGATTATATCCATTAGATACCGATGTAGTTATTGGTTGAAGAGTATTGGTACTATATGCTTGAAGATCGGTTACTATTGTTAATATTTTTAATTTGGCTTGTGAAATATAATTGGGAGGAAATTTCTTCACCATTAAAGCGATACTTTTGAAAAATAAGTCTACTTCATCATCCTCTTTTTGATTACAAATGTTTGTTAATAATTCCAACCTCTTTTCAGACCTTTCTTCTAGACGATCCTTTGCTTCAATCTTTCTTTTTATTCCTTGCGTGTGGCTAGGGATGCTGCTCCTAGAAGTTCCTGGTTCGGAATCTGGGGTATTTAAGGATCGCTTGTATTTATTGTTATTGTATCTCGTTAAATTGGCTGAAAACAGTAATTGTGGTTGATTTACAGATGCATCCGACATCTGCGAATCGTTATCCTGGTTTATAGAGTCATCATCTTGCTCGTCATCTTCCCAAAGATCTTGAGTGTTCTCTGAACTGCTTATATTACTTGTGGATCTAAAAGATGGGAGTAATTTATAATAACTTAAGAACTAAAATCACACACATAATAATTTTAATTTTACATTCCTGACCTCATTTTACCAAGAAACTAGGAACGTTAAGACCGTGCGATGTGATATCTGGACAGGAATATCATGTTAATTTTTATGGTTTCACGTAAGAATTACCCTTGTATAGAACATTAACTTACTGCCTTTCGTTCTTCACCGTGTCTAGATATGTCAAGTGTTCATAAAGGGGCCACTTTGGTCGGTAAGATGCAGCGCTACCTGTCCTCATTTTTGATTTGCGTTTGTGTTTTAAATAGTTATCTTTAATATTTTTCCAACGGGCTTTGGAATCATCACCTGAAATAATTTGATTTTTAGAATTTTGATAGATTAAGTTTAAGATAAGAGGCTGGGCCTCAACTTCGCCTTTTGTAAACTTGACATTTACAATAAAGTCCTTTTATTATTATTATTATTGGTGTCTATTTTTTTCAGGTTTATGGCGACAGGAGAATCATTAAGGTCACTTGCGTTTGCCTTTAGAGTTTCTCACAGTTATATCTCAATTATAATTCAAGATACTTTGGACGCTTTATATGAGCATCTTGCGCCAATATTTTTAAAGCCACCAAACCAACATCAACTAAAGCAAAATGCAACAGATTTCTGGAATAAATGGAATTTTCCTAATTGCGTTGCTGCAGTGGATGGCAAGCATATCAAAGTCTTTTGCCCGAAAAATTCAGGATCACTTTTCTTTAATTACAAAGATTATTTTTCCATTGTTTTACTAGCTTGTGTCGACGCAAACTGTAAATTTGTCTTTGTCGACATTAGAGCGTATGGAAAGGAGGGGGATAGTAGTATTTTTATAAAATCCGAGATTGGAAAAATAGTTTATTCAGGAAAGATGTTTCCACCTGATGAAAATGTTCCAAATTCCGAAAAAAAGTTGCCGTACGTAGTCATAGGGGATGAGGCATTTCGATTACATAGACACCTTTTAAAACCATATAGCCGGCCTTCTGCAAGACAAAATAAAAATAAGGCCATATATAATTACAGGCTTTCGAGAGCTCGGCGAGTTACCGAAAATGCATTTGGTCTCTTGTGTCAAGTTTTTAGAGTTTTCTTTACTCCAATTCATTTGAATCCGAAAACGTGTGATAAACTTATAATGGCGGCTTGCTGTCTGCATAATTTACTAAGGGACGCATATTTGGAAAATAATAAAACTCCCTATTATGAATTTAATCAAAAAGAAGATCAAACAATTTATTTTACAACTTTATCAAATGCTGGAGGATTTGCACATGCAAATGGATTTGACGTGAGGGATCAGTTTATGGATTTTTTTGTTGGGGAAGGACAAGTTGATTGGCAAGAACATTTCGTATCTAGGACCAGCAGCACTACGAAAAATCGCAAATAAATACTTAATTCAATTACCTATCAAATTTTTATCACTATAGACTACTTTGGTTTCAGGTTCTTACCCAAAAAATTCCTTCACAAATTTTTAAAAAAGATTTCCTAAAATTATCTTAGAATGTAACCTTTAAATCATATTGTACCAATTCAGTTTTCTTTTATCTTTATACCGTATATCCCTGAAGATGAGGACCACTGTCCTCGAAAAATGTCTAATAAAATAAATAATTTGTGAAGAAAGATTTCGAATTTTATTTGGTTTAATTAATTATCAAAACTCCACTTCGAGAATGGACTACTTTGCAAATATAAATACTTACAGTTTTTCCTTACAACCAGAGCTATTTTATTCCAAATGGAATCGCGAATAGTCAAATATTTGTAGTCCTTTTGTTCAGGATCGTAAATCGCTGGATAGTTTCTCACTTGTTCAATTAAAATCTCATCCTGCTCGGCCGAAAATTTTGGAGCCATTTTTTAACACAAAATATGATGCAATCAATAGTGCAAATCGGCTGAACGCGGCGGTAATACTGGTTCATCTAGCAGTATGACGGCAGACGCGCACCTTCGGCGGCACCGTTCGGGATCACGGGCGCCTATACGAAAACACTTCTATTAAAACCTATTGAAGTAGTGCTGTACCGCCGGCAGTGACCGCCGGACGCTACCGCCGAACGCGCAAACGAAACCATACCATTAGAAGCCATGAACAAAGGCAAATAAATAATACCACAAATTATCGAAATTTTCCACCTTATTCAAATTTTAATAATAATTTTTCAAATAATCGAAACAATTTTTCAAATTTTCCTGTTAATAATAGTAATTATAGTCAATCCAAATACAATAACAATAATTTTAATCAAAATTTTAATCGCTCTAGAAATTTTAATAATCAAAATGTTAATAATACATATCGGCCAAATCACAATACACGCAATAATACATCTTTTAGACTACAAACACAACCACAATATTCACAAAGATTTCCAAATTCCCAAAATACATTTCCGCCTTCGCGACAGATAAGAACTATAAATTCACAACATTCACGCAATGATAATAATTTACCACCGGATGTGCAAAATACAATTTTTACTAATAATTCCCAACATGTAATTTTAGGCCAACATAGAAAAACTGTACCTTAGGATGCACTGCCTAGCCCATCTTATGAAAATATTTCGGGAAACGACAATTAAGCCTTAGTAGCATACAGCCGACTAAGTGCTTTTTAGATAATAAAGGCTGTTTAATTCAACAAAATTCCTTAAAAGCTAACCAAAATTCTGTTAAATGAATTTTACTCTCTGATAATTATAAACAATTAGATATTTTAACTTTTCAGTCGCCAAATGTAAAAATTGGATAAACAAAACTTTTGTTAGATACTGGAGCGGATGTGAGCTTATTAAAACAATCTATTTTACAAAGTAATGTCGATATAAAACAAAATTGCATAGTAGAATTAAAAGGCATAGGTAAAGAGCCTGTTTATACCTTAGATATTTGTTCAATTTCGATTAATTTAAAAAATAACAAAACTTTACTTCATCCTTTTCATATTGTTCCTGATAGTATTCCTATAAAAAATGATGGTATTTTAGGGCGAGACTTTTTACAAAATATAAGGCAAAAATAAAGTACGATGAGGAAACCGTTTACTTTGAAGAAAATTATTTTAAAATTTTGCCATCTGAAACAGTAACAACAATTCCTCCTAGATGTGAAATCATACTTCCTGCTAGTGCTAACATTTCAGATACAGAAGGAATTATAAACCCAAAAAAACTTTCTAAAAACCTTTTTCGAGGTTATACCTTAACGAAAGTTCAAAATTACAAATGTTTAATCAGTATTTTAAATATTTCAAATGAAGCAATAACAATTCCAATTCCTAGAACATTGAACCTATTTGTTTAAATGAATCCAAGCTAGTAGAAATAATATTTCACAAATAAATAGATTCAAAAAAATTAAAAACGAAATAAATTTGGAAGGCTTAAAAACTGAGGAAATTAGTTCATTATTGAATATTTGTCAAGATTTTAGTGATATATTTTATTTAGAAGGCGATAAGTTGACCTTTACTAATACTCTCAAACATACTATATTAACAGATCCAACTAAAGGGCCCATTAATATAAAACCCTATAGGTTACCTTTCAAACATAGAGAAATAATTAAGGAACAAAAAGATGTCCAGTTTTTATCATTTAAGGCTTAATTACAAGAACACATAACCTTACTAAATATGATGCTAAATCAGTTAGAATTAGAAGTTATACGAATTACAAATGCAATTTTAGTGGCCAAGAAAGGTGTATTACATCCTTCAATTTTAACACCCGTTAGGCTCGTTAATGAATTAAAAAAAGTTTTTAAATCCTTACCTCATGGAGTAGAATTTCCAATACCACTAGATCCTAACAATGCAAATCTTCTTCTCAATGTAATAGAATTACAAGTATATTTTGAAGGTAAACGTTTAATATACATAATAAATATTCCCTTAGTAGAATCAAATCTTTTTTATTTTTATAAAATATCGCCATTTCCTAAACTATTAACTGCAAATGAATTCATTTTAATTAAACCATCTTCAAAATACGTGGCAATAGACGAAAGCAAACAACAATTTATGACTTTTTCAGAAATCGAATATAATGCTTGTTTAAGAATTTTAAAAATAAGATAATTTGTAAACAACAAAAACCAGTATTTTTGGCACACTTAGAAAACAGTTGTGAAATCAAACTACTTCAGGTTACAAATAAAATACCAGACAACTCTGATAAACGTATTATACATTCGGATAGGGCAATTTTTATCCAGTTACAAACCAGTAACACGTGGTTATTTGCAGTACCTCATCCAGAGAGCCTCACAATATCTTGTAATAATAAAAATAAACCTGAAAACATAATATTAACAACTTGCGGAAGCGTAACACTAGGGAAACAATGTAAGGGTTATAATGCATCATCCATGCTTGTGCCTCATGATAATACTTTTTCATCAAAAGTGTTCAGTGAATTTATTCCACCATTTAATATTACAGACAATTGTTGCGAAGAAACAAGAAAGTATAATTTAAATTTAAGTGAGGTTTTACTAGACGAACATTATAAAATATTGTCTAAACATATACCAGAATTTAACGTTGCCAGTCATAAGTTGGAAGACATAGGCAAAATGGCCGAGGAACTTGAAAAAAACAAAGTAACACGTAATTATACATTTTCGGCTTCTATTATAGCTTATATCTTAGCCTTGTGCATAATTATTTTCACGATTTATAAACTATGTAAAAGGTGTTTCAAAAAAACTGCTTGTTGTGGTATGGTGCCAAATTTTTGTATCAGAGTTAATCAGACAATTGAACCATCCCCACAAAACAGAGGTAGACATATCGCTAGATATACTTCAGAGGAAGTGGACAGTGATCACTCTGAAGAAAATGTTAGAGTAGAACTTTCTAGGCGCGGAACCATTGGTTATGTAACTGCTAGACGATCAGTTAAATCAAATTAAGATGTACTATATTATAATTTTTATTCTAAGATAAGGTTTATTGTAAAAGTATTAGTATAAGTAGTAGTTAGTAACAAGTAGCTATTTCGAGTTAACATATTTTAAGAGATTTTATTCGTTAGGACTCTATAAAATCTCTCACCAAGGGGGGAGGTGTTGTGATCCCATTAATTTTATTACCTTAATACTTAATTAGCATTGCATATATACTTTTAATTAAACTAAATATATTATAATTGCTCACACCTTTCCATACAAGACGCCAGTCGATATTTTTAAGTACAATAAAACTAAGGAAGTTTGTTTAGACCTTGTCCACCCAAGATGTTAGACAGATTTTATTCTGAGTATCATAAAATTTAGTATACTTTTAGATCTTGTATAAACAGTGAAATAGAATTATTTAAAAATACCATAATTCACACATAATAAAACCTTGGTTTCAAGAAATGTTTTGGCAATTATAAATAAATAAACTAGGCTATTAGACCCTTTGGGAATTATGTTGTTTTGTCGAAATTACAGAGTAACGGAGCCGACAAAGGGCCCCTCTTAGATTTAACCATTGTACTTAAGTTAGTTTATGAATTGCAAAGAAGTGGACGAACAGAATTCTACGGGTTTCTACAGACACTTCTTTGCTCTTCCCCTATTTACTTAGTTTTTGTTATATTGTTGTATTTAAGTTTTCAATATAAGTGTTATTCTTTTTTTAAATTAAACTTGTGTTTTAATAACAAAGAATCCCAGTGTCTTAACAGTACTAGACTTTCTTTCCTCCATGCATATAAGATGCTTCGATATTTCCGTTTCATTGAAGCAAAGAAGCTTACGTCAATGGTGTGCATTAGTCGAATGAGCCGGTAGTATTATATAGATATTATTCGCTAATGCTGTTTTAATGACACGGGTGGAAAATGCGAAGCCAGGTTATCTCCAATAACAACTTTTTGGCTTTGGGGTGCTATTAGTGTTTATGTGGGGCATCAAAATTTCAAAAAACCATTTCTCAAATATAACCATGTCAATCCAACCGCTTGGCGTAACATCATACGCTGTCCACACATGACCACCAGCCGTCCAATTTTCGTACAAGTGTTGTGCTTTATAAACCACCATAGGAGGCAACAAGTCGCCCTTAGCTGTGCCGCATACCATCAAACTCACAGACGTTCTTGAGTGCTTCTGAACACGCTCCACTCTTTTAGTTCCTCTGGGTATCAACACTTTTTTTGCACCCGGATTGTCTGTGATATTTATCTCATTGTAGTTATAGATGTGATCTGGTAAAACATTTTTTAAGGCATGTTTGATGTTGTTAGAAAATTGTGTTAGCTCCGTTGATGTTTAATGTTATTGGCTAAATGGGTGGTCAAATTATTTCTTGAAGCAAAGCTTTTTATAAAATCTAAACCTGGTTGATTCCATTCTCTAAAGACTTCACCCTGCCGGGTAACAAATTTTCCTATCACTTGACGAATATCTTGGTGTGCCATTGGAAAACCCGAATCGTTTACTGTGCCAAGTGTTTTTACTAGTAAATATTCTTCGTCACTAGTTAAGACACACAGACATCCCGGCTTAAGAGGATCTTGTCTAAGACACTATGGCGTAAAGTCTTTAAGAAATTACCAATACATGCGAACGGCAGCCAGTCATCTTTTCGGAGAGCTGTAGGTTGCAGGTTCTCGGGTACACTTTTGGAAATTAAAAGGGGCGCCACCTAATTGACTGTGACTCAGTTAGGAAGAAATCTATATAGATATTTAAATGCTGATAAAATAAATATTTGGAGTGCTAAAACACTGTATAAAGTTCACACTGTCAAATTTTATTGATCATCTTGTTCTTTTTTTTAAGAGTTGTTAGTAGAGGGGATTGGGGGGTTAGTCTCGCTCCCCCACCACTTTTTTCATTGGTCTCCCACTTCCCGCGCCTGTCCCTGCCACGCCTACTTGACTCTGCTTGATTCTGATTGGTCTTCCCCACTCTTACGTGTGCATCCGGAGGGAGATGTTTTATTTAAGTGTTAGCAGCCAACAGAGCAATTCATTCTTACTGTAGTATCAGTATATTAATTAAAATGAGTTGTCGCCACGTTGTTTTGCAAGAATCAAGTGACCTACATTTTGAGCAATTGGAAAAAATGTCTTCAATGTACGAAGATGAAATACTCTATTTCACGGTGGGAGGAAAAAACATTTTCGACGTTAAACAAGCATGGTTAGCCGATCTAGATAAAAACAATTTTGAAGAGGTTCAAGACGATAGTGAAGATGAGGGGATACATAATTTCTTTGATGCCGGTTGTGGTGAAAAAGGTCTAGTAAATATAAAAAAAATAAGTGCTAGTGATGCTGTTGAACCAAATTATCTACGCCGCGAAGTTTGTGTTTTTCAAGATTATGTCGTCATAATGTCTTCGTTTGGTGGTGCTTATAGTTTGTGCTTACGATGCAATTATTTGCACGCATTAAAAGCACCCCTTGGCAAACACAGTTTTGTGTCTACACATTACAAAAGAGCAATGGAATGTTGTGAAAAAGACTTGCGCTGTACATTGTGCAATGACAATCTTTTTCATTTCAGTGCCCCTGAAACTTGTGTAGTGTGTAATAAAACTGAAGAGAAAAAAATTGAAAACCATTTAGTGGACAAAAGTAATTTTGAATAAAGTTAAGCAAAAAAAGATACAATACATTTTGAAAAGGATAGAATGATGGGATTATGGTGGAGGACTTGTAAATATATGCAGTAACAAAAAATTACCTAGGAGTTTTTTTCTACGCACTATAAAAAAGCAGTAGAATATGCAGTGAAGTATAAAAAAAAATAGAAACCATTTAGTGGACAAAAGTTATTTTAAAAATAAAATTGCAGAATAACTTTTACAATTAATAGTAGGAGATTAATCATGGTCGAGTGCTATTCAGAACTATTCGTGGACATTCAAGATTATAATTGTCTATTTTGACTTGGTCTCAAAGGAGCTTGCTATCTACGATGGTGTACGCTGGTCTAATTTTCTTTTTAAGTCACCATTTAAAAGAACCATGTTATCTGCCAAGGATCAAGAAATAGTTGATTGGTCTGAAGAATATCATGGGTTGGAATGGGACGTTAGATATATAGAATTAAATGAAATAGAAGAAATACTCAAGAATATTGTAAAGACATATAGTAATCCGAAGATCTATGTCAAAGGCATTACAAAGACAAACATTTTAAGAAAAATTTTCACCCCAGAGCTGATCATAAGCATTCAAGTCAACGAGGAACCCAAACTACGGAAATTTAAGAAAATTCCAGAATGTTATTGTCATAAAAATTTAAGTCCTTGGCATTGTGCCTTGGCTAATGTAAAAATATTATATGATTATAAAAATTGTTATAAAACTTGTTAAATGAAAAAAAAAATAGAAGTAGATTTATCACAAGACAATAATTATTAATAAAATATAAGAAAATATAATTAATTTTTGTTTAAACACATAATAAAGAATATTATTATCATACATAATTTTTTTTTTAGCCCCACACACTTCCATATTTGATATGCTCCTAGTACGTTTTATTACCAATTAAATGCGGACGCAAAAAAAAAAGAAACAAAATAAAATTTAAGAATATTTATTATACATTAATATTACTAAAAAATATATTTAAAATTACCTTTTGCACTTTGTATTGTATTATAATGGTCATTTACATTTAACACTATAAATTATAATAGTCTTCTGCTCCTAAAACTAAAAATTATATTTATAATTGAACGGTCTTTTGCACAACCTTTTGGGTTGTTTTCTCTTGGCACTTATTGGGATTGACACTAACGGCACAATATCAATTTGAATAGGTCCATTGCTTACCTTTATACCAAATAAAAGTAAATCGTGCAGAAGTCTTAGCACGACCTCATCTCACACTTTTTGACCATTCTGATGGAGCTGATGCTGGGGGTGATGTTTCTGTTGGTGTAAGCTCTGGTGACATCAACTGCTGTTGTCGATGTGGAGTCGTGGATACTCCAGCTGAAGTTGTTTCTATTACCTCCGGTAAACACCACTTTTTGGGGGACATTGGTATTTCGGCAGATGTTCCTGGTTCCTCCTGTGAACACCACATTTTGGGTTATATTGGTAATTTTTGTTAGTTGCAAAATTAAAAAAAAAAAAAAAAAAACCGAGTTGGAAAAAAAAAAAAAAGAATTTATAGTTGCCGAGTTCACGTCGGGAGGTATTTGACACCAGTTGACCTTGGTACCACGCTGTACCAGCCACCAACCTTGCCAGTGGGCGTGACTTAACAAGAAGTGGTTTTAAGCGGCTTTCGAGTTTACATGTACCGTCAGTTGAAAGTCGTATTTCTTGTACGCCAGTTCCTATCGTGCTTCTAAGTGTCTGCGGTGAATTCTCTTGTGTAATTGTGTTTTCGTGCCTTTTAGACTGCAAATCCCTAGTTATCCTACTCCTAAATTTTATGTTTTGAGTGTTGAAAATTTATCCTACATTGTGTGATCTAGTTTACAGCTTTCTTTCGTTTTGTGATTTTTGCAGGTTTGATTTTTATTTTTTACCACTATGAATTCTCTAACTGACTTTGATTTTGAATTTGATTTTACCTTATTTGATTTGGAAGAGGCTTTCCCAGTCCATGATTTAATGGATTGTCATTTGTGTCAATTAAAACCGGACGCGTTAGAAAAATATTTTAATGAGAACATGGATAATACTCAATCATAAATTGGTGATATCGATGACGCTACAATTATAAACAATTTAGTTACAATTTTTAATAATCAAAATAATGCAGTTCACCCTGAACTGATTTCAACAATAAATTTTGAAGAAATAGCGAGCTTTGGGGAATTTAATTCAGATATTAATCCAGTCAATGAATCATTAGACAGTCTTAGAGATGCCTCCTGAAAATATTTCACTGTTAATGAGGAGGAAATTAATTTAGAAAATCAAAAGTTTGAAATGTTGGTCAATGATGTTTATTCGAGCCAGGGAGTTGAGGGGAAACAGGGTGAAAATGAATTTCAGGGAGTTGAGGGTGAAAATAAATTTCAGGTAGAGCAAAAAGTCTACTCACCAATTTCTGTTTCGTCGTTAGAAGATTCAACAGAGACCGTTATTGAGGTTAAAATAATCAGGGAGGAATACCAACCAGCTCCTAAATTACATTTCCACCAAAAATCGATAGCGGTGTTCGACCAAACCTGTAACGAAATTGTAGGTGATGTTGAGGTGTACAATGTTGTTCAAAATTGCAACCATAGTCCACCGAAACCTCACCTCAATTCGTGTGAAATTGTCGAATATAAAGAAGTTCAGAACAAATAAAACGTTCTGCTTCTGAATCTTCTGACGACGAAACAAATGTAATGAAAAAAATCAAAACCTATGATATCGAAAAATCAGGGGCCGTTGTTACAACCCAACTCAGCAATTCATTAAAAACTCCCTACAGAAGTGAATTAAACAAATTTTTAGATTCAAAACCAAAGCAAAATTTATCAAAAGCAGATCAAAGACGTGGTTGTGCGACGTTCAAATCAATGGTAAACAACTATTTCAATTTGAATGAATGTAAAAATTTGAGTAATTTTACTTGCTCAACTGTTAAAAAAATAATTCATAGACAGGGTGAGCTTCTTTTAAATTTAGGTAATATTTTTATGAAAAATCCTTGCTTTGGTGGTAAATCTTAGTGGTAAATAAATGTTTTAAAAATAAAAAAAAACACGTAAGCGCAAACTTTTAAATTTAAATTCACAATTCCTTATTTAAAGAGAAACTAAACCTATAAATATCCAGTTCAAAATGACCCTTCTCTGCACACTTTGTCTAAAAGAATTTACACAGAGACGAAATGCCATAAGACACATTAAAGAATCATGTTTAAAAAGAGACACAAATCATAATCCGGATGAGTATTTAATCGATAGTAAGTATATTTACATTATTTACTAAGAATTAGGATAAATTAAAATATAAGAAAAACTATAAAATTTGTTTTATGCTATTTCAATGATCTTTTTTGCTTGACTCACTAAGCGTCCAGGGGCAGAGCAGGTGGTCAGTCCTCTCCCCCATTTTGCTACGCCGCTCATTATGTTATATTGCATATAAATTATTATAGTGAATTAAAAAAAATTATTTTTTGTTTCAGTTGATGCAAAATTCTTCAGGAATAATGCAACTCGCTATTGCGAAGACTGTAAAGCTGATATTAATTTTAATGCTTGGAACTCTCATCTAAGAACAAATGTCCACAAAAGCAAGAGTACTATTAAATATGGAAGTGGAATAGACCTTATGAGAAGTGCTTTTAAGAGTCGAATTGCTGCATACAAGGTTTACTCACCCAAAATGCATGTCAACCTTAAAAAGTTTCAGCAAGAAATTTCCGAGAAAGTCGTAACATTAATTCGCCAGCAACAGCAATTATATAGATGCGTTAAGATAAATGCAGAATTATTTGGTATCTACTACTCGCCAGTTTTGAAGTCTACATCCGTTAAATCATTCAACACAGCCTTCCATAACGTGACTGAGACGACCGATTTAAATAATCTCTATGACGAACTATTCAAAATTCTAACAACCAAAGCAGATGAACTACCCGAACGAGATTCTGGTAAGTTAATAATTACTTGCAAAAATGTTAAATTTCAAACGCTATTGCTTCAATTTATCTTAATTTACAACAGTCTCTTTTATAAATACTAATTATCTCTTCTTTAAATTGTAGGTTGGATTTTACAACAAATTCTCCATTTAGAAGTAAACATCAACAAGTACAATCCTTTATGTGGCTACTCTTATATTCCAATTTCAGAGTTCCGAGGTAGTTTGGTAAACATTTTGAATGAAGATGATTTCTGTTTTGCATATGCCGTTGTATCAGCAATATGTAAACCTTCAGGTGACCCTAGGAAAACTTCCTCGTACCCGGACTTCAGAACTGTCTTTGATTTTACAGGTATTAATTTTCCAGTTAAATTAGAGCAGATAAGTACTTTTGAAAACAAAAATAATTTATCCATAAATGTCTATGGGGTTGAGAAATTTTTTAGAAATGGAGTATATGTAAATGAGATTGTAGGACCATTACACTATAATAGACATAAAAAGAATTTACATATCAATCTACTTTTAAATACTTCTGATGATGGTAATAGTCATTATTGTTGGATAAAAGATTTATCTAAATTACTTTTTAAACAACGGTCAAAAAAGAAATGTAGAAAAAATTTGTGTGAAGGATGTTTACAATATTTTGGTACCTACGCAAAATTACAAAGACACTTAGAATATGATTGCACATCTGTTCGTATTGAATATCCTTCAGATGAACTTATTTTAGATAAGTTTGGAAATCAAATTCCAGAAAACATATTAAAGTTTCAAAATATTCAAAAGCAGTATAAAGCACCTTTTGTAATTTATGCTGATTTCGAGTGCTATTTAAAAAACGTTGAAAACGAAAAGCTTGATCCTACAACTTCCTATACAGTTAAAACTGCTGAACATGTGCCATATTTGTTCGCTTATTACATTAAATCATCATTTGATAATAATCTCACATCTTTAAAACTTGATCGTGGAACTGATTGTGCTGAAAAGTTTATTCAATATATCGTCGGCTTAAGTCGCGAAATGCGTAACTCCATTTTCGCAAATTTTTCAGGAAACACGAAAAACTGATTATGAATTTGTTTTTTATATTATGTATGTTTTTTTTTGCGTAAGCATAAGTATTATTATCTGAAAAAACTATTTATTGCGAAAAATTTTGGGGGTATAAAAATAATCTTCATTTATATTAAAAAGAGGAGATACGCAGTTTTCATTTTGATTTTTCTTATAAAAATGTGGAGATACGCATTTTGTTGGGTAAATAAAACAATATTTTTCAAAATTATTTTTTAATAGTTAATTCCTACTTAAAGTAGAAAATATAACACATAACAAAAAAATTTAAAGACACAAAGAATTAAACAAAATTTTTCAAATACAAGTTTACTAGACAGAACTAATCGTGAGGTAAATTATCATAAAAGGTATGATAATCGGCCTCCATACTTAATTTTAATTGTTGAAGATTACGGTATTTTTCGGCTTTTATTTTTAGCCGATTTTTGTGTAGTTGCGGTAATTCGTTTACACTAGTTGCTTTTATTATGTTATTTAAATTTAGTCTAATTGGCAAATTTTGCCAATGTTCATTTGAATGAGTAAGTTTGTAAAACACACCTGTATTACTGTATTTTAAAGCCTTAATATCATTCACCACTGGAGCTCCACTTAATTTTCCAGGCCTAATTGATTTAAAATAATTGAGGTTTTCAAATTTTTTAAAAAACTTGTATGTAAGATAGTCAACTTTGTAAAGTTTCCTTTCACAAGCTGTTTTACAGACATAAACATAGTCAGCCGGGATATTGATTTTTTTGTTACGTATTTGCCTTTCAATCACCGAGTGGACACTGTCAACCTCCATTTGGGTGTGGCCTTTTTGTAAATATTTTTGCATAATTGTAACACCTTTTTCCATTGCAATGTTAAATAATCCATTTGACAGTGTAGCATTGAGGTTTTGATAACCGCAACCGTCACTCCACAAAATAATGTTAACGTCTTTGCGAACTTCTGGTGGTAAATAAGCATTAATGTGTTCTTCTAGAAAATGTATAATAATGGTGGTAAATTCATTGCTAGTCAATCCTCCCTCGGATTCATTCCACAAATAACAGTAACCTTGCTGTCGTTTGATGTCATAAATTGTGAAATTGTGTACGATCAATTTGGTTTTATAATATAAGGAAGACACAGTAGATTTGGGGCATAGTAAGACTGACTGAGGGTCCATAGTGAATACCTCATTTTGTGACTCTTTATCTTTGCTTTTTTCGTTACGTGCTTCAACTTTTAAATTGATGTGTTCTTGATATTGTTCTTCTGGTAAATTTCCTGTCTCAAAAGCAACACAGATATCGCAGAGGTCCTTTTTCGGTCTGTAAAGTGACAATTTTTTTATATCAAATTGTTTATGAAATGTGGCAATTGAAACAGGCTGTTCAGAACGATTTTAACAAAAGTCTTCTTTATAAAGTTTGTATAGTTTGGTTTTTGAATTCCACATAGGTTCCAAATAAAGCTTCGAAGTTGACGCTCTACAATAATGCGATTCTAACTTAGGTAGTGAATCAAAAAAGTCATGCAATATTTTAATCCTTGCTGTAACAGGAGAGTTGTGAGGCCTTGGATCATCTGCACGCTCACCTTGTTCTGCTTCATTATCTGCAATATTTTTTTTGCCCAATCTTTCACAACCCATTCTTTAACACCAAGAGTATTAAGAAACATGGTTTTGCATACTCTTTTCCTTTCTCTACCCAAATAAAACTGGTTAGAAAAATCTCTTCTGGATACATCATTGCTTCCCCTTTTTCTCTTGGTGGGAAACACACAGATGTGATTTCTAACAAACATTTTTTTTTCGGGCCAGGTAATTTGCCAAAAATTTCTGAAAATAGTTTGCCTTTCATCTTCACTTATCTCCCTACAGTTTAAAGCAGACTTTTGGTTGCCACTTAGCACACAAAAGCAAGCCTGCTTTATAGTCCTGGGTTCTTTCTCTAAATTATACTGCCATTTTCCATTAGTTTTCTTTTTTCCCAAGTATGTTTTTCCTTTTTCTCGATTGCAACGACTTTTATTTTTTAGCCAGGTAGATTTATTTATTTTATACTTTAAAGATCGACGACTTTCGTTTTGTGGTGCCGATGCCGGTGCTTCGGATATATCAGGAGATGAACTGGTTGATGTACTACAACTATTAGAATCTTCTAACAGTGGATCAAAATCTTTGTCCTCGTTAAAACTTCGATCAGTCATTTGCTGATTTTCTAGTTCTAGATTTTCCATCAAGTAATTATTTTCAACACTAGCTCTACACGAATTTTCTAAAAAAAAGGATTTTAAATAGAAATGTATAAAGATATAAAAAACGTTTTTCCTACCACATGGAAGCAATTCACTGTGTGCAACTTCAAATTGCTGATTTTCTAAGCCTAAATTCTGCACTAAATAATTTCCGTTGAGCGTCTTTGATGGAGAATCTATAATAAAATAAATAAATCAAATATTGATTGCAACTAGGAAAACGTAAGACTTACTACATTTGAGAAATTGACTGGGTCCAGCAAGTTCGAATTGTTGACTATCCATGCACAAACTTTGCACTAAATAATTTTCATCTAGAGGTTCCTGTAAAGAATCCAAGGTCTCCGTATTGTGTATTGTAGTGTGGATTTGCGCACAAACATTATTATTTAAATTTTCTATTTGTTCTAAAAAAATAAAAATATGCATTCTTTGCAACTTACTAAAAAAAATACACGTGTCGAAGGTTGCGTATTTTGACAGTTTATTAAATACTGAACACTGACTTTTTAGTTGTCTCAGTTAGTTAAAAATTACATAAAAATGTTTTTTTTGCTTGTGTATAATTTGTGGAAATTAAGGAACGGAAAATATATAATAATAATAATAACCAGGAGAAGTAAAATGAGTTGCCAAATTACACAATAAGACCAAATTGACTCTAAATTTTACCGTCATCTTCAAGAAAAACTACTTCTGCCTGCTCTATTGATGCACAATAATCAAAATTGAGTGTGATTTGAAGTTGATTGATCGCCTCTTCCTGAATCACTTTGTTGAATTTCACTTTCTGTACCTTCTAACAGCTCAAAAATCTTATCTATTCTTCTTCTTTTTCATTTTCTACAAAATAAAAAAAAATACTTAAAGAAAAACGCTATCCAAATCTTGAACGTTGGAAAACTGCTTAACTCCATTATACCTTATTTTAGACTATTTTTTAAATAAACGTTTATATCAAATAATTCTAAGTATTTAGTTAAGTGGAAAAAACATTTTCTTACCGTAGATTCACAAAAACAATG
Source organism: Kuschelorhynchus macadamiae (assembly GCA_030620095.1). Classification (NCBI taxonomy): domain Eukaryota; kingdom Metazoa; phylum Arthropoda; class Insecta; order Coleoptera; family Curculionidae; genus Kuschelorhynchus; species Kuschelorhynchus macadamiae. The sequence goes on along the minus strand of JAUTXW010004415.1, from coordinate 3,093 downwards.
TCTAACATTCACTTTATTTGCATTTAAAGTACAAATTTTGGCTGCACGATGTGATTTGCGTATTGTTAAATGGCCGCTGACGGACTTACGCACTTTGCCTACTAGATTTCGCGGGAACGGAGTTACGGCTTTTTCCTTCTGTCAAAATTTAAAGAAATCTGTAATTTTATAAACGTAATTTTTATTCTGACGTACGAAGTTTATTGTGTCGTATTAGATGGCATTAAAAACCGATTTTCACTGAAAAGTGGAGTTACGCACTTTGCGACTTAAGCCGACGATATTGAACTTGATGTGAAAAATCTTTATAACAATTATTTTAGAAATCAAAAGCCTATGAATAAGTTAACTAGTTTGCAACAAAAAGAATTTGAAAAATGCATTTGTGTGTTATATATGTGAAAAACCTTTTCAGACGGAAATTTTAAAAAATGTAAGGACCACTGTCATTTTAGCGGGTAACTATAGGGGCGCTGCTCATTCTAATTGTAATTTACATTTCATACCTCCAACTTACATTCCAATAATTTTTCATAATCTAAAGAATTACGATTCTCATCTATTTATTAAGTCATTATGTAACAATAAAGAATTAATTAGCGTTATTGCTCAAAACAAAGAAAAATATGGCTTCTTTTTAGTAAAATTATGGTAAACACGTATGACTCTAAAAATAAAAAGAGTTTACTTAAATTTACGGTTATAGACTCATTTTCAGTTTTTACCAGAATCTCTTGAATACACTATCTAATATTTTAGATGAATTCTCAATGTCTTGAAATTAAAGAAACATTTTTCAGACGCAGAGCAATTTAAATATGTTAGGGAAAAAGGAGTTTTTTCCTTATTCATATATTGACTTTTACGAAGTTGGATGATAAATCTTTGCCCGATATTATTAAATTTTATAATGACTTAATTGATGATAAATGTGTAATGAAGATTACATTAGAGCTAAAGGGGTATGGAATGTATTCAATTGCTCCACGATAGGTGAATATTCAGATATATTTGAAATCTGACGTTCTCCTTTTAGCCGATGTTTGAAAATTATAGAAATACTTGTTATAAAACTTATAAATTGATCCCGTGAACTATGTAACAAGCCTTCCAATGTGTTGGGATGCTATGATGAAATTTACAAATGTAGAATTGGAATTATTGACTGATCAAGATATGGCATTTCTTCAAAAGGGGTTCGCGGGAGTTAGTACTTGTTCAGCTAGAAAATCGGAGGCAAATAATCCTTTTTCTTGATAATTTCAATCCCTAAGTATCCAACAAAAATATATTGCCTATTTAGATGCAACAAATTTGTATGGTTTTGCAATGAAACAGTATTTGCCAGAAAAAAACTTTGTTTGGCTGAGGACGAAATTAATGAACAGCTATTTTAAATATTTCAGATATCATCTACGGGTTATGTATTTGAAGTTTGACTTAGAATCCTCAGAATTTACGTGAAAGCTATAACGACTTTCAGCTCTGTCCCGAACAATTTAAGCCACCAATTTCCAAGTTTTCCTAAAACTAATTCCCAATTTAAACAATAAGTACAATTATGTTCTTCATTATCGTGCTTTGAAGCAAAAGCTTAAATTTGGACTTAAACTTCTCAAAATACACAGGGAATTAAATTTACACAATCGCCATAGTTAGCTAAAAATATTGATTTAAATACTAATTTACGAAATGCTTCAAAAATAAATGTGAAAAAAATTCGTACAAATTGGCAAATAACAGTATTTTTGGTAAAACTATGAAATGTCGATAACCGAGTAGATATTAAGCTAGTAACTCAATGGAGAGAGAGCGAAACAAATTAAGTGCTGAGAAATTAATTGCAAAACCTCAATTTAAGATTTAAAATTTTTTCAGAATCTAGTAGCTATTCAACTTCCAAAAGTGTATCGAAAATATAATAAAGCCCATTTATGTTGGAATGAGTATATTGGATATTACAAAAACTGTAATGTATGATTTTTTATTACGGATATTTAAAATTAAAATATGGAGATAATGTAAGTTTATTGTACACTGATACTGATTCTTTAATACTAGAAATTGAAACGGAAAATTTTTATGAAGATATGAAGCAAAATCTGGATCAATTTGACACCTCGCTATATCTGAACTAAATATTCATAATATGCCGATATCCACATCAGTGGTTGGTAAATTTAAGGATGACTATAAAGGTGTACCTTTGGCGAAATTTTTGTTATTACCGGTGCTAAGAGCATACTGTGTAAAAACCAAAGATAGTTTAGATAAAAAGGCAAAATTATTAAATCGGCCGTACAAAAACAATTAAACTTATCAGATTATAAAGATGTTGTGGAAAAAGGTCAAAAAGTATACTGCACAATGTATGTTTTTAAGTCACATCTACACAATATTTATACGAATTTGATTAACAAACTAGCCTTAGAATGATCATGACGATAAGATATCGTCTTTCAAATACCACAAAAACTTTAGCGTAAGGGTCCTGAAGATATTTTCAATATAGAATCAATGATTAAAAATTTATCTATTTTACAATCTGAACAAGAACCCAAATCTAAAAGACTATGTTTAGAAGAGACTCGCAATAAAAGTGGTTTTGATACATTTGTTATCCGGTTTGGAAATTGGAAAAAGGAAGTTAAAGTTGTCAAGTTTTATAAAATTTGTTTCATTGATGATCTGTTTCACTATTTGTGTGAATATATAAAATGTTGTAACAAACAGTATTATTTAGTTGTTTTAGAACAATGACTACTACTTCATTAGTCGTGTTAGTCTCCCTTGTTGGCAGAATACTATATGTTAATCATATTCCTAACACAATTAGAGCCGACGTGTGCATCAATAAGAATGAAATTGAAACTGATTGTTATAAGCAAATGAGAATGATTTACATGGAATGGAAACTCATTTGTTTACTTATAATATTTCAGAAAATGATTTAAGTGTTAATAATTATATGAAAATTAAATATTTCTTTGATAAAAGCCTGTCATTTATTCAGAATGGATAGAATTTGTTCATAAAAAACATAATTGTAATTATGTATATTTTTATATAATAAATGTAAATGTTTGTATTGTT
>JAUTXW010004414.1:0-76053 GCA_030620095.1 Kuschelorhynchus macadamiae | reverse complement strand
GCATGTACTCCAGAATGACGATTAAAACTCTGATCTTAAAACCTTCCAATGATTTTCAAATGGAGCCTAACAAACTGCGATTGACACAATATAAATTAATAAACCTGACACCAAATGTTGTAAATAACACTCATAAACAAATATAACATAACAAAATAAACTGCAAAGGAACTAAGCGGTTGCAGCGAAATCCGCGAATAAAAGTAAATAACCATCCCAACTGAACCACACGTGGGTGTAGTACTGCGTTAGCAATTCACCTGAGAGCGTTGTATGGCGCTGGTTAACCTAAATCTTCCATGCGGTTGACGTCATCAGCGTACGGGTTGTCATGGCAATGTAGTAGGAAAATCGTAAACTAAACATAGCACCTCCAGCAGTCGAAGCGGTTTTAATGACGGATTCGATCTAATTTGTGTAAATACATAGTTGTTATTTTGTAATAAATTAATTAAGAGGATAAGTTTTAAAAAGACCTTACGCAAAATATGATAGTTGTCCTGAATAAAAATAATCATGTAATAATAAAAAGATTAGGTATACACGATATGTATAATATGGACTGAAATTTGCCTGAAAAGTGCCAGTGTTATAGTTGTTATAATAAAGTTAGATTGAAAGTTTTAAAAAGCACAAACGGTTAAAATGTTTATAGATGTACAGTATTTTTTGCCAATTAGATAAATAAATGAATATAAAAACTTAAAATTAAGAGATATATAATAAATATAGTTAGATGTTTGCTTGTTTATTTTTCCTGTGAAGTAGCACTTCACCTCAATAGCAATAAAAAGGCCAAATAAAGGTGTGGAACCCTTTATTGGTTTGTCAAGCTTTTGGGATCAATTTATCCCTTCCTACAAATAATTTAAAAACAAAAACGTACTCTGGACACACATTTAATTGCACCAAATCATCTGTTTATTTAAACATTTTATATCTGAAGGTTATTAGCGAAAAAAAAATTTAAAAAGCTTTTGAAAACATGTCCATCATGCTTTCAACATTTTGTTGTTATATGTTTTTAGATGTATTTTAATAAAGTTAGAGATACAATATTATTTTTAACAAGAAAAAGTAGAGAGGTTATAAAATTGGGTATTTTTTTTGGAAGGCACAACAAAGCCATGGATGATTCTATTTAATTTGTGAAAATAAATACATAGGTAAATATGTTTTTTTGCAATGGTAATTAATTAGAGGATAAGTGTGAAAGGTCAGACCTTAAAAAATATTAGTTGTCCTGCCAATTACCAAAACAATAGCAATAAAAAGATAAAAATAGGGAATAAATAAATAAAATTAAAATTAAGATATGTATATATATGGATAAATTTGTTTTTTTTGTAATGTTAAAATATAACTGTATATGGCAGCTGTCTTTTTGTTTATGACTGGGTCTTGGAGATTTATATGCATCATTTCAAGTGTGTTTTAATAACAGGGAGCTTTATCCAAAATTCACCCATCCCAGGGAGTGAATTTTCTAATAAAATGTTCACTAGTGCTGCCAACCCCTCCCCACTGTCATATGATGTAATTCTGCCTTTAAGGCTCTAAAGGTGCCCATATACTACACCATAATTTTTACTTGCCTTAATCAGCATAGAAAAATAATTTTAACATTGTATCCTAAAACAGTTCAAAAATCGTATCATGTTTTGGAAATAAATAATCGGTCAAATATTTTACATGGCTATTAAACAACAAAATTAATAACGTTAACCGCTTTCATTCCAATATAATCAAGAGCTAAAACCGAAACCCATGAAAATCAACTACAAAAATCAATTTACAAAACCCAGAACTGACTGTTCCTATGAAAGTGCCTAAAAAAAAATTAACGTCAGCAAGAAGATAAAAGAAGAGCACAAAAAGAAATGGATGCAATCCATCACAAAACATAAATTATCAATAATTATCATCAACTTTTTTTGACAATCAAAACACTATGTTATGTATGCTATTTGAGCTTGTTTTTATTTCCATAATAATTTTTTTTTATTTCATTCTGGTTATCCCATCTTTATGCATAGGAAAATTATAATGAATTTTTTTTTGTGTCTACTTGTGTAATACCATGTTATGAATCGTATTAAAAGATTATACCACAAGATTAACTAAAAAACAAATTGATAGATAAAAAAATCCATCCTATCTTTATGTATATGGATCTAAATTATAATGAATTTTTTTTTGTGTCTACTTGTGTAATACCATTTTATGAGTCGCATCAAAAGATTATACCACAAGATTAACTAAAAACAAATTGATAGATAAAATCTGTTTAAAACAATTTAGATTGTATTTTAAATGTACTTTGGCCGGTTACATAACATCAGTCATGCGCGATTAAACACGACCAAACTTAATCACCGCCGCCAGCCTACGGTTTGAATTTAAAAAATAGTTTAATTTTTAGTCAATGGTTTGAATAACACCTGTTTAGCTCGATTGTATTTGGCAACTGTCAATTGCAGATTAAGAACACATTTAACATATCGTAAGGATGAATATGAATAATGTAACAAATCAACAGACATTGTTTATAACTGCTATTTTTTTATAATCCATGTTTGGCTTTAAAGTTTGATGTCAATGACAAAATTGCAAATTTTGTATTATATAAATACTTCAATTTATTTAAAGTTAAATATTTTTATTCAGTTGAGAAAAGCTGAAAAAGATTTTTCGTTTGTCAAATTGCAAATATTAAGCGATTGGTGGAATTCGGTGCAGCAGGCTCATCCTTCTTTTTTAAGTATGGCATTTTTAAATCGATAACAAAGCCAAAGTATAAATAAATTATAGTTTAAAAAAAAATACAAACACGCTTTTCTCAAATAATGCACTAAAAAATACAAAATAATGTCATTTACTTAAAATATTTTGTTATGATATATCCATTCAACCTTGACAATTCAATGAATATGCCAAAAAACGAGGGGCGTTTTGTTGAGATTAAGTAACAGTAACATCTTAAAAGAAATGTAGCCAAAAAGCATTCCACGCAGGATAAAACTATATATGGTAACGACATGTTCAGCAAATTACATCTAGTTTGTACTTTTTTAGTGCGTTATTTGACAAAAAGCGTGTTTTCTAGATCAGCCTCGATGTTACCAATTTATGAATTAGACTTGGTAAAATAACCAAAATGAGCAGCTAAAACTCAGAAATTTACTAGGCGCAGGTAAGCGGTACCATCAGATCAACTCGATAGTACCAAATTTGTTTTTTCATTCGAATACATTGGATTAAAATATAACTTGTAATGTTATTCGAATTTCATACAGTTATGGACATTTTAATTTAAAGATCTTAACATATTTTAAAAATTTTATCTTTTGGTCTGTTCGGGTGTTTTATGGAGATTTATATGACAATTTGCATTTCTCCTTTTGGTAAGGCAATGTCTTGTCATTCTAGTCCTAATCCTTCTTCTGATTTACTTTTTCTTTATTCCCTTTTCTTCCCTTCTTTTTTTTTAAAAACACACAAAATCTTTCACTTGTATCCTTCAAAAACACAGAGTAAAAAACAACAAAAAAACACTAAATATAATGCTGGTAGGGTTTTCCTGTTAATAATTAAATTATGTATACATATGAATATACATAATGGCAAACACCAGGTCCCGATTTGTTTTAAACTTATGTGTATTAACATATATTTTTTAATATTTATAAATTGATATTTTTTATTTTAAATGCCTTTAAATTTAAATTAGGAATGAAAGTCATATCTTGAATGGGGTGTTTAACCCACTTTGTCTTAATATCATAAATATTCAGACCGGGGATGATATTTATTTACACTCAAAAGATATGGTCAAGGTTCTTAAGTCTGTTTACATTCATAGAAGAGATTCTTTTATTTTGCATACAATATAAATAGGCAGTGTCCTGTTTATCTTATTATTGTAGTTATATGGCTGATTCTAAAACAGTTTTCAAACCATGGTTTACTAGGAAACTATTCAGCTGTTTTGGAAATTCCTATATAATCCGCAGTTTCATTTCCAAACATTCATCCGCATGTCCAGGTATGGCTATAATTGGACGTTTAATGTTGCATCACAGCATTCTAAGATCAATCCTTTGGAGCAAGCGTATGGTCACTCTGAGTCAATGCTTTCAATTTTTCTCATTGCACTTTTGGAGTCAGTAAAGGTGGCCCTCGATGTTTTTTGTCAAATTCCTTCATTGATGGCCACTGTGTCTGCTGCACAAATATTGATCTTCCCAGCAACTTTCCAGAAAAGTTGTATCTATCTCGGAAAAATATCCTACCGATTCACCCTGTTTTGATGCATCGGTATATAACAAACAAAAGCCATATTCCCTGTCGGGTTTATGAATTCTGCCTTACTGTTTCTTTTTAAATGCAATTTGTTGTATTTGATAATTATCTTCTATTTCGAAACATGGTAATTTATCAAAAAAAAAGGTTCTATTTGTTTCAAGGTATTTAACGGATAACTAAGATCGGTACTCAACCAGATTTTGTTTTAGTTGAATAGCAGATTTATATGGGATATTATATATTATTAAAAGTTTAATAGAAATTTGAATTACAGCCAGTCTCATACAACCTAATAGCAATGCAATGGCATTTATTTTGTTAATATTTTTTTTGGCATAAAATTAGCCAAAGTCCAAATGAGACTTCTCACCCCCAAAACTGTTTTGGGTTCTTGTTCCCAATCCCAAAATACTCTCATGAGGTTTATGTGCCTTTGAATTTGAGCTTGTTGTAACTTTGCCATGTCACAACAATCAGTTTGAGAAGGTTTTTTTTCTAAATTTGCAAATATCTGTTGATCTTATCTTTAAGTGCTTTAAGAAGTGGTGGAAATGGATATAAATCTTGAAAGTATAGAAATATCAGGAATTATCTTCAAATAAAGCTATAGTATTTTATATTCGAAAAGAAGAAGGAATGAAGAAAATAATAAGTACATGACTGTAAAGGCATATATATTTATATTTCAATTATTAAGGTATTTCTCCTTTTAGGTAATAGTAAGCAATGTTTTTTTTCTTCCAGTATGGTTAGTAACGGCTAGTAAAGTAGTTTCGAAATAACTGCTTTCTTTGAGATACACAGATTAAATTATATTCTAAAAACTGACTTTAATATGTTATATGGTTTCGTGTTATATATTTATATATGGAGTGTCAAAGCAATTCAGTTCAGAGTAGCTGCATTATCCATGTATATGGATCTTTATTTTAACTTTTGATAATGTGTATATTTTTTTGTAATTCCTTGTGTTGCAGTGATTCTTATACTGACTACTAATCATCAGTGACTATTAACAAGTTTCAAATGTTTTACATATGAGCATGATTTGCTCAGTACCTATTTTATTTATATTGCCATGTATTACAAAAACATTTTGATAGAAGGTATAGAAGGGTTTTAGTTGTTTAAATAAACTGGAACTGCAAAATGTTTTCTTAGTGTATAAATTTTTGGAAAATAAAAATTATAGAAGTAAAAACCTTCTGGAGTTGAGGCTGGTGTAATTAAACAATGTTTCCCTTGATACATTTCAAATGTTATAGAAACTATAGCGAAATATACCTGCGAAAGAGATTTTTTTTTGCAACATTCCTAAACAAATAATTAAGAAATCCTACTAAATACAAATTCATTTATCGCTATGAAGTTCTGACAAGTTAGCTCAAACCCTCAGAATAAAAATTTAATTTAAATATATATATTAGTTCGACGCCTACTTATGGTTATATATATATATATATATATATATTATATATATATATATATAATATATATATATATATATATATATATATATATATATATATATATATATATATATACATATATATATATATATATATATATATATATATATATATATATATATATATATATATATATATATATATATATATATATTTAAGAATTATCTTAATTATTTTATATTATTATGGCCTTTTTTCCATAAAATTTAATATAAAATCCACCATCTAATCAAAAATTTAAAAAAAAATGTCGAACCACCTACAATATATTCACAAAAGCATACCATAAAAGCCAGCCGGAAATCAACTTTCCATCACCATTAAAAAACCTTACCAAACCAAAGCATTTGCTATTGTACAATATGTTAATAATGGCAGGAATAAAAGCAAACGCACGACCCCGGAATATATTGTGATTATAAATGGCATGTGGCTATTTTCTGGGTTATTATAGCAATAATTTGATAGTTTAGTCTTTCCTTTGGCTTTAAAACAAAATATAAAATGTTCTGAAAAAAATTTAGTTGACAAATGTTAATATTTTTCGTATTATATTCAAATAGTCCATACAAAACGCTTCAATTTATTATACCCTTTTTCAAGTTAAATATTTATTAATTACAGTTAACGTTAATTTTCTTATGTTATAGTTTTTTTAATATTTATAACTAATTAAAAAATGCCACTGTATATTTTATTAGATTTAAAGGTTGGGAAAGTTAACTTTATTAAATTATGTCAAAAAACACCTTGTAAAAATTACATTACAATAATTACCTCTATGAATTTTTGGAGGAAATGTCGGTTTCCTGTTTACTCTTTTTCTCCTGTACAAAGGCAACGAAATTTTCAGCTGTAAATAGGTACTACATTTTTTAAATAATTGAATCACAACTCGCCCGAACTAAAAAAATAAAACTTTCATTATTTTAATATTCTCATTCAATCACATAAAAAAAGTAATATAAAATAAAAATAAAAACCTTGATAAAACCTTAATACCCGTATTCAAAAGAGGTTTAAATTTAGAAACTTGACAGTTTTAAGATGACATTTTAAAAAATCAACAAATAATTTTTCTAATGTCATAATTATAAAATGACAGTGACACAAGCGAAACATAATGGCTCTAAGAGTTTTACATGGCAACTAGATTGGGTCTAACTTTTAAACTTTTTTAGTGAATACGGGGTAAGTGATCCATCATAAGACCAACCCCAAAAACGACAATTCAAAACCTATTGCAAATTATGCTATAGCTTAAAAACAGCCGAGAATTATACTTTCAAAATACACTTATATGGGGTAACTTTATCTCAGATGATCTGACTAATTATGCCCATTTACCTTCATTAAAACCATCAAAAAAACAAAACTAAACAAACTGGATAATATTGTCCAATTTTTGAGAATTATACTTTCAAAATAGACTATATTATTCAACAAATAATACATTAGTTTTATTAAAATATTATATCTTGTTTTTCGCGCCTATAATGGCCAGTTTTTCTTTCATTCCTACTTTAACTCGAATTCAAATTCCGACGACTCGGAATTCCGACTGCTATCTTGCTGAAATGTCTAGAAATGTTATCTCAGTCATAAAATCAACCCCTGAAGGTGTCAAAAAAATTTTAATAAACGAGGAAAAAATAAATAAATTATTAAATTATTCCTTGTACGCAATATTCACTATCGGAAAGTAAAATATACACATTTAAATTTTAATTTTAATAAGCAGAAAATTGCAACAACTCTATGAATAAACCGAAAACAAATTTTATTGAATTGAGAAAAGTCATATTTTCATATTATGTCCCATCCCGGATAAAACTGTAGTCAAAACTAGTTGTTGCCAATAGGGTGATAAGTAAGTCCTTAAGGGGACCCGGCCTGCCGGAGGTCTATTCCAATATATTAATCATGGTATTTTATGACAAGTCAAAACGGAATGATTATAAAAAATGTACCAAGTTATTTTATTTTCATTCGAAATACCATTCCTTTTGTTGATGTTGTACCTTGTCATATAATGTATTTGTAAAGAGGTTTACCAAATAGATAAAACTAAAAGAAAAGAAATAAGGTGCAAAAATTTTGTAATTTTTGATTTAGAAATTTCATGAGTATTATTTTTTTTTTTGCTCTTACATTTTAATTTTCATTGTAAAAATATATAAGTTTAAAACAATAGTAAACTAAAAAAAAAACCCTTTGGAATCAAGTGATTAACGATGTTGTTTATTATAAATATTCTATCGGTAAATTTTGTAACACCTACCAATTTTTTCACAAAGTTATTTTTTTTCTTTTTAGTTTAATTTACTATTAAAGCGTGTTTTTTAGGTTTTTAAACTATATTTTTTAACAGTTCAGTTCATAAGCTGCTTAAAAGCGTTTTAAAACAATTAAATTTACTCGTTATCAGGCAAATCAGTCATGAAAACGAAATTTAATCTGTGTCATTAATGAATAATCGTAAATACAAATAGAGGACTCATAAACCTTCCTTTTACGAAAAAAAGCGAAAACAATAATAATTATTTAAATTTTATGTATTATAGTAAATAGTTAATTGGCAGTATGCCCCCACACTACAACTTTTATATATATATATATATATATTATATATATATATATACAAAATGTGCTACCTCCATGCTATTGCATCTTTTTAACAGAATATGGATCCTAATCTTTTCTTCTGATTTACTTTTTCCTCTCGGAATTCCGACTTCCTTGCGTTGTAATTAATACACGATTGCTTATAAGCGCAATCACTTTTTTATATTCTTTTAGCGTCAAATGAAGCGTTCATTTAAATAAAATTAATATTTTAATTATAGGGATCAGGATGAAGCTAAAAAACTACAAGAAATTTATTAACTGTGCATAAAGTCCAAATTAAAAAATAACGACTGGGTCAGTTCTGATGGCTTTATGGTTGACATGAAAAATTTCTTGTACTTTGCTTTATCTTTTTCATAGATAGTATCCAATAGCATGGAGGGGGTGCACGCATTATATATATATATATATATATATATATATTTTTTTTTTTTTTTCACATATGTCTCCTCGCTCTCTTCATCAAGTAAACTCCCAAGTATTGTACTTTTCTTTTCCCAATTAACTATTTACTATAAAAAAGTAAATACCTAGCACATCAAGGTTTTATGCATCCTCTATTAAAGTAACTACAAAACGATTATTCATTAAAATTTTTCGTTATTATTCATTCAGATTAAATTTCATCAAAGTATAAGAGATTTTAGGTTGACTTTTTAGCTATTATATGATACAAAACAATCTAAAATAAAGTCGGAAAAACCGAATTTCCCTGATACCTGTTAATTAAAATAATACTGTTTTAAAACGCTTTTATTAGTTTCATTTGATTTTCACACACTTTATAACAATTGACCATGTAGATAAGTGTAATCCTGATTTAAAAAAATTTCATCGAAATGTACCATATAAAAGGAAGACACACGCCAACAAAAGGAATAGGTATTTAGTTTGACAAAACTAAAAAACACGCTCTAATTTGTCCAAAAAAACACGCTATCAAAATGTGTACCTTAATATACGTGATTATACCGCTGACAAAATATCTTGTTAATACAGTAGACTTCATTACTGTTTTTCAGTTTTTTAAACTATACTTTATTAGACTAACATTTCAAAAATCTGTAACATGATTTCAGCCATTTACATTTTTATAATTTATTAAATTTTGTTTCATTACCTTTATCGTTTTGGATCTTGACTACTTGTCATAAAAGTTTGTAAATATACGACTGACAAAATATCATTAATATATTAATTTCCAGTCATTTACATTTTTTATAATTTATTAAGATTACTTCTTCTACCCTTAAGGACTTACTGCCACTTTTATGCATACTATATATTATTATTAGACCTATTGGCAACAACTTCCAGTTAATATTTTGACTACCTAGTTTTGTCCGGGACTTGGGACATAATATGAAAATATGACTTTTCTCATTCAATAAAATTTGTTTCAGTTTTCTAATCCTGTCGCTTTTATTCATAGAGTTGTTATTTCTAGACACATTGGTAATTAAATTAATTGAATTTTTCGTACTTTATTAAAATTAATTTGAATTTTCTACCCTTTCCGAAATCCGCTGCTACATTAATTCATAATATATATTATTTCCAGACGTCGGGGTAATAGCCCCCTATAAATAGTTTGGCTTGCATTGCCGTCCATGGTGTCTCTACAAGGGATAGAATTTAATAATTTATTTATTTTTTCCTCGTTTATTAAAATTTTTTTGTCTTCTACACCTTCAGGGGTTAGATTTTATCATACTAGATAACATTTCTAGACATTTTCAGCAAGATAGCAGTCGGAATTCCGAGTTACAAGTCGGAATTCCGAGTTACAAGTCGGAATTCCGAGATAGAAGTCGGAATTCCGAGTTAGAAGTAGGAATTTGTTACAAAAATGAAAATAAAAAAATTGTGGCCCTTCTACGCTTTCGTAAGAATAAGCATTTCGATTGGTTTATAAAAGTCTCATGACTGAAAACAAGCAATAACGGGGTAAGTTCTTATTACTAAAGTTAAAGTTAAAACTAAAATTTGTTACATAAATCTATCTTAAAAGAAGTAGTATATTATTATATAATATATTCTTATTTAATTAAAAATCATAATACTCTATCAAAAATTGCCAAAGTTAAAACATCCAAGATACTAAATGCGGAAGCCGAATTGACCTTGACTTGAAATAATGTTACCTTACAGACTTTTGATGTTTCGTTGCAACTGCGAAAATTTAAATGTGTAATTCCACTTTCCGATAGTGAATAGCGAAAGGAACACATAAAAAAAACTTCATACTCGTGATGTGACAGGCACAGCAGACACTGGTGTCGCGACCGTAGAGTTCATAAAGTGAATGAAAGAACAAGTTGGCCATTATAGGCGCGACGAAAATATTTTAATACCTAATTATTATTTAACTACATATAGTCTATTTTGAAAGTATAATTCTCGGACAATATATCCATTTATTTTAGTTTTGTTTTATTATGGTTTTAATGAAGGTATATGGGCATAATTAGTCAGATCATCTAGGGCACACCGGCCATTGCCCGGTACCCCGGCGGCCCACTCCCTGTATGTTTGAGCTTAAGCTTTGCAATAGGTTTTTGGCCATTCGGTTGGTCTTATGATGGCTTCATGAACATAATCACTTACCCCCGTATTCACTAAAAAAGTTTAAAAGTTAGACCCAATCTAGTTGCCATGGTACTTAAAACTCTTAGTTCGCCAGTTATGTTTCGCTTGTGTCACTGTCATTTTATAATTATGACATTTAGAAAAATTATTTGTTCATTTTTTAAAAATGTCATCTTAAAACTGTCAAGTTAGACCTGGTCTAAATTTAAACCTCTTTAGTGAATACGGGTATTAAGGTTTTATCAAGGTTTTTATTTTTATTTTATATTACTTTTTTTATGTGATTGAATGAGAATATTAAAATAATGAAAGTTTTATTTTTTTAGTTGGGCGAGTTGTGATTCAATTATTTAAAAATGTAGTACCTATTACAGCTGAAAATTTCCGTTGCCTTTGTACAGGAGAAAAAGGGATAGGTAAACAGGGAAAGCCATTACATTTCAAAGGCTCCAAAATTCATAGAGGTGAGTAAAATATGTGTTTAATGTAATTTTTACAAGGTGTTTTAACTTGACATAATTTAATAAAGTTAACTTCCCAACCCTTAAATACTAATAAAATATACAGTGGCATTTTTTATTTAGTTATAAATATCAGTATAAAAAAACTATAACATAAAATTAAGCTTATTGTATACTGGGTAATTACGGATATTGTTAGCTTCCTTCCTTTTAGTTTTTGAACAAGCAGTGCCTTTTGAAAAAGGGTAGACAATAATAAATGATTATGTTCTTATTAAATTTAAGCGTTTTGTATGGACTAAGTTTAGAATATTATGACGAAAAATCTAAGCAGTTAAAATAATGTTTCAGTCTGTCAACTAAATTTTTTTCAGAACATTTTATATTTTGTTTAAGTACAAAACAGGGCGAGAGAAAGACTAAACTGATCAATTATTGCTATAATAACCCAGATCGTGACTCAGCAGCATGCCGTTTATAATCAGTATTGCAATATATTTCGGGTCGTGCGTTTCTTTCTATTCCTGCCGATTCTTTTAACATATTGTACAATAGCAATGCTTTTGGTTTCCGTAAGGTTTTTAATGGTGATCGAATTTTGATTCCCGGCTGGCTTTTATGGTATGCTTTTGTGGCGGAATAATGTTAGGTGGTTCGACATTTTTTTTTAAATTTTTGATTAGATGGTGGATTTTATATTAAATTTATGGAAAAAAGGCCATAATAATGTAAAATATATATATATATATATATATATATATATATATATATATATATATATATATATATATATATATATATATATATATATATATATATATATATATATATATATATATATATATATATATATATATATATATATATATATATATATATATATATATATATATATATATGTATATATATATATAATATATATATAAAATATGCATTACCCGACCATTTTAATAAGGTAGGCAATTAATAGAAGTAAAAAAGCACGAACAGAATATATATTTTACAATTAAATTTTTATTCTACGAGGGTTTAGAGCTAACTTGTCAAGTACTTCATCTTCCTAGATAGGATTATCTAGTAGGATTTCTTAATTATTTGTTTAGGAATGTTGCAAAAAAAAATCTCTTTCGCAGGTATATTTAACGACTATTATAGTTTCTATAACATTTAAAAGCTTGCGTATCAAGGGAAACATTGTTTAATTACACATGTCTAGAGCCTCAACTGCAGACATAAAGCTTACTGAGGTTTTTAGAGCTTCTATAATTTTTATTTTCACAAATTTATACACTAAGAAAACATTTTGCAGTTCTCAGTTTAGAATGTCTTAAACAACTAAAACCCTTCTATACCTTCTATCAAAATATTTAGTTTGTAATACACGTGGCAATATAAATAAAATCCATACTAAATACTATCATACCTCATATGTAAAACATTTGAAACTCTTAATAGTCACTGATGATGATTAGTAGTCAGTATAAGCATAATAATAGCTCGCAATAGCCTTAGAAATTACAAAAAGAGGCGACTTTATATACACAGTATTTAATCAAAAGTTAAATTAAAGGTGCTGTTGAATCCCCCAGTGACTGGATAATGCCACTACTCTGAACTGAATTGCTTTAACACTCCATATATAAATATATAACACGAAACCATATAACATATTAAAGTCAGTGACACAATATATATAGAATATAATTAACTTAAGTTCTGTGTATCTCAAAGAAAGCAGTTATTTCGAAACTACTTTACTAGCCGTTACTAACCATACTGGAAGAAAAAAAACATTGCTTACTATTACCTAAAAGGAGAAATACCTTAATAATTGAAATATAAATATATATGCCTTTAAGTCTCCACACTGTCCATGTACTTATTATTTTCTTCATTCCTTCTTCTTTTCGAATATAAAATACTATAGCTTTATTTGAAGATAATTCCTGATATTTCTATACTTTTCAAGATTTATATCCATTTTCACCACTTCTTAAAGCACTTAAGATAGATAGATCAACAGATATTTGCAAATTTTGAAGACATTTAGGGTAACAAACATCGTGACCTTCTCAAACTGATTGTTGTGACATGCAGGTCAAAGTTACATAGCTGGCAGAGCCAGGCCAACTTCAAAAAGTGGTAAATTCAATGGCACATAAACCTCATGAGAGTATTTTGTGGGACTTGATGGGAAGCAGACCCAAAAACGCTGCAAATTGCTTTCGGGGGGTAAGACAGGTCTCATTTAGACTTTGGCTCAATATTTTTAAAACCAACATCCAAAAAAAATATTAACAAAATAAATGCCATCTTTCATCAGGGCCTATTACCGGTTGTATGAGATCCACTTCTGTAATTCAAATTTCTCATTAAACTTTTAATAATATATAATATCCCCATCATAAATCTGCTTATTCAACTAAAACAAAATCTGGTTGAGTACCGATCTTCAGTTTATCCGTTAAATACCTTGAAACAAATAGAACCTTTTCGGGAAATTGTAAGAACAAGTGATCAATTACCATGTTTCGAAATAGAAGATAATTATCAAATACAACAAATTCCATTTAAAAAAAAAGTGTGAACACTAGGCAGGAATTCATGAACCCGACAGAGGAGTATCGTAACAACCATATATTTGTATATACCGATGCATCAAAACAGGGTGAATCGGTAGGATATGGTATCCATATTCCAGAGATAGAATACAACTTTTCTGGAAAGTTGCCTGGGAAGATCAATATTTGTGCAGCAGACACAGTGGCCATCAATGAAGGAATCAGAACATGCCTGACAAAAAACATCGAGAGGGCCACCATCTTTACTGACTCCAAAAGTGCAATAGAAAAATTAAATAGATCCTCTATTGACTCAGAGAGTGACCATATCACCCTGCTTACCAAAGGATTGATCTTAGAATGCTGTGATGCAACATTAAACGTCCAATTATAGCATGGATACCTGGACATGCGGATAATGTTGGAAATGAAACTGCGGATAAATTGGCGAATATAGGAAGGTCGTTTAAAGTTCCCAGGGATCCACAGCTGAATAGTTTCCTAGTAAACCATGGTTTGAAACAATAGCTTATGTAGATAGACGCCATATAACTACAATAATAAGAATGAGAACGGGACACTGCCTGGAGAACATTTATATTGTATCAAAATAAAAGAATCTCCTCTATGCGAATGTAGACAGATTAAGAACCTTGACCATATCTTTTGAGTGTCCAATAAATATCATCCCGGGTCTGAATATTTATGATATTCTTAGACAAAGTGGGTTAAACACCCCGTTCAATATAACTTCGTTCCTAAATAATTTAAATGCCTCCAGAGTCAAATCCCTGGTCACATTTAAAATAAAAAATATCAATTTATAAATATTAAAAATATATGTTAATACACATAAGTTTAAAACAAATAACGTGGTACCTGCGTATCTTGCATATGTATATTCATATGTATACATAATTTAATTATACTAACAGATAAATAAACCCTACCAGCATTATATTTAGTGTTTTTTTGTTGTTTTTTACTCTGTGTTTTTGAAGGATACAAGTGAAAGACTAACTTTCTGTGTTTAAAAAAAAAAGAAGGGAAGAAAAGGAAATAAGAGGAAAAAGTAAATCAGAAGAAAAGATTAGGACTAGAATGATCCAAGCATCAGACTGCCTGTACCAAAAGGAGAAGAGCTGGCAAATTGTCATACTTAATGACAGCGCCATAAAACAAGAACTGAACTGAACTGAACAGACCAAAAGATAAAATTTTAGTTGAATATATTTTAAGATCTTAAAATTAAAATGTCCATAACTGTATGAAATTCGAATAACATTACAATAATTTGGTACCGGTCGATTTTAATCCAATGTAATTCGAATGAAAATAAAATAACTTGGTACTATCGAGTTGATCTGATGGTACCGCTTGTATCAGCTAGTAAATTTCTCGAGTTTGGGCTCATTTGGCTTATTTTACCGAGTCTAATTCATAAATTGGTAACATCGAGCTGATCTAGAAAACACGCTTTTGTCAATAACGCACTAAAAAGTACAAACTAATGTAATTTGCTTAAACATGTCGTTACCATATATACATTTTATCCTGCGTGGAATGCTTTTTGGCTACATTTCTTTAAGATGTTCTGTTACTTAATCTCGACAAAACGCCCCTCGTTTTTTGGCATATTCATTGAATTGTCAAGGGTTGAATGGATATATCATAACAAAATATTTTAAGTAAATGACATTATTTTGTACTTTTTAGTGCATTACTGAGAAAAGCGTGTTTTCTATTTTTTTAAACTATAATTTATTTATACTTTGGCTTTGTTATCGTTTAAAAATGCATGCTTTCAAAAAAAGGGTGGGCCTACTGCACCGAATTCCACCAATCGCTTAATATTTGCAATTTTGACAAACAAAAATCTTTTTTGGCTTTTTCTCAACTGAATAAAAATATTTAACTTTAAATAAATTGAAGCAGATATTTAATATAATACAAAATTTGCAATTTTGTCATTGACATTCAAACTTTAAAGCCAAAGTATGGATTATAAAAAAATAGCAGTTATAAACAATGTCTGCTTGATTTGTTACATTATTCATATTCATCCTTACGATATGTTAAATGTGTTCACGTCAGAAATGTGCAATTGACGTTGCCAAATACAATCGAGCTAAACAGGTGTTATGTCAACCATAGAGCGTCGACTAAAAATTAAACTATTTTTTAAATTCAAACCGTCGCGCGGCGGTAACGTTTGGTCGTGCTTAATCGCGCATGACTGATGTTATGTAACCGCCGATTACATTTATCAATTTAAAACAATGTCGACATAATTGCTTTATTTTTAGTTGACAGATTTTATCTATCAATTTGTTTTTAGTTAATCTTGTGGTATAATACGACTCATAAAATGGTATTACACAAGTAGACACAAAAAAAATTCATTATAATTTAGATCCATATACATAAAGATGGGATGACAGATTTTATCTATCAATTTGTTTTTAGTTAATCTTGTGGTATAATCTTTTAATACGATTCATAACATGGTATTACACAAGTAGACACAAAAAAAATTCATTATAATTTAGATCCATATGCATAAAGATGGGATAAACGGCCAGAATGAAATAAAAAAAAATTATTATGGAAATAAAAACAAGCTCAAATAGCATACATAACATAGTGTTTTGATTGTCAAAAGTTGATGATGAATTATTGATAATTTATGTTTTGTGATGGATTGCATCCATTTCTTTTTTGTGCTCTTCTTTTATCTTCTTCAGTAATGCTGAGCGTTTAATTTTTTTTTTAGGCGGTTTCATAGGAACAGTCAGTTCTGGGTTTTGTGACTCTTCATTGATTTTTGGTAGTTGATTTTCATCGGTTTCGTTTTGAGCTTCTTGATTATCTGGAATGAAAGCGGTTAACGTTATTAAGAATTGTGATCTTTTAATAGCCATGTAAAATATTTGACCGATTATATTTATTTCCAAAACATGATACGATTTTAAGAACTGTTTTAGGATACGATGTTTAAAATTATTTTCTATGCTGATTAAGGCAAGTTGAAAAAATTATGGTTGTCATATATAGGGCAGACTTCTAGAAGCCTTAAAGGCAGAATTACATCATATAAGAGCGACAGTCGGGGAGGGGTTCCGTCCTGCGCACTAAGTGAACATTTTATTAAGGAAAACCACTCCCTTAACTGGGGTGGCGCTGAGATTTTGGATAAAGCGTCCTCTTATTATAAACGCATTTTTCTTGAAATGATGCATATAAATCTCCAACACCCAGTCATAAACAAAAAGAGTGACACCCAAAACCTCAGCTCCATATACAGTTATATTTTAACATTACAAAAAAAACAAATTTCAGTCCATATTATACATATCGTGTATACCATTGTCACTAATATTATTACATAAATTATTCCCTATTTTATCTTTTTATTGCTATTGTTTGGTCAATTGATTATTTTTACAACTATTACAGGACAACTATCATATTTTTAAGGTCTTTCGTGACCTTTCACACTTATCCTCTTAATTAATTACCATTGCAAAATAAACATATTACTATGTATTTATTTTCACAAATTAGATCGAATCCGTCATCCTTCTTTGTTGTGCCTTCCAACTACCAATTTAGTATAACCTCTCTATTTCTTTTTTCTTGTTAAAAATAATATTGTATCTCTCTCATTCAAGTCCCCTCTACTTTCGCGTTTAAAATACATCTAAAAAACGTGTATCAGTCAACAAAATGTTGAAAGTCCCATGATGGACATGTTTTCAAAAGCTTTTAAATTTTTTTTTCGCTAATAACCTTTCAACTTATAAAATGTTTAAATAAACAGAATGATGATTTGGTGCAATTAAATGTGTGTCTTCTTCAGAGTACGTTTTTGTTTTTAAATTATTTGTAGAAAAGTCCTGAGGAAGGGATAAATTGATCCCAAAAGCTTGACAAACCAATAAAGGGTTCCACACCTTTATTTGGCCTTTCATATCGGTGGCGGCTATTGAGGTGAAGTGCTACTTCACAGGAAAAATAAACAAGCAAACATCTAACTATATTTATTATATATCTCTTAAGATTTAAGTTTTTATATTCATTTATTTATCTAATTGGCAAAAAATAAACTGTACATCTCGAATAAACATTTTACTTGACCGTTGGCAGCGTGTCTTTTTAAAACTTTCAATCTAACTTTATTATAACAACTATAACACTGGCACAAACCGCTTCGACTGCTGGAGGTGCTATGTTTAGTTTACGATTTTCCTACTACGTTGCCATGACAACCCGTACGTGATGACGTCGACCGCATGGAAGATTTAGGTTAACCAGCGCCATACAACGCTCTCGATGAATTGCTAACGCAGTACACTACACCCACGTGTCGTTCAGTTTGGGATGGTTATTTACTTTTATTCGCGGATTTCGCTGCAACCGCTTAGTTCCTTTGCAGTTTACTTGACTGTTTTGTGTTATATTTGTTTATGGTGTTGTTACAACTTTATTTGGTGTCGGGTTTATTAATTTATATTATTGATGAGTCCGATCACGGATATGGTTTGCATTTTGTTGGAAACTCCATTTAATCGATGGAAGGAACAAGATCAGAGTTTTAATCGTCATTCTGGTTGTCGGCGTACAAATGGTTATGTAGTAGTCAAATATTACGAAAATTGTTTTGCTGGCCGTGTTTACTAGTTTGCAATAAATATTCAGTGTGGAATAAGGAAGGATTTGCAGGTATGTTAAATATATGAAGGTCTTTACATAAACATGAAGACTCGGCGGAGCATTTAAAATGCGAATTAATGCTAAAAACATGTGTAAAAAATCAAAGCATTATAGCTGACACTTTAAAAGAAAATGCTAAACTATATAAAACACATTTTAACGAAAACCTCCGATTAAATAGACTATTTATGTGCTTGGTAATTGATGCAGTTTTCTACCTAGCAAAACAAGAGTTAGTCTTTCTCGGCCATGATGAGAGCAGCGAGTCAACAAATAGGGGGAATTTTAAAAAGCTTTTAGGTTTATTAATATCGAGAAGTTCCCAAGAACTAAAAGATCATCACAAAAAAATTAAAAATGTTTTTACTGGTGACTCGAAAACTATTCAAAACGAAATAATTAATTATTAATTGAATTTAATTGAATGAATTTCTGATTATTTAAATGATCATGTAAAAAATGAAATAATGAGCACGCAGTTTTTTTCTGTGCAAGTGGATAACACCACTGATATTACGCACACCTCCCAGTACTCCATAATTTTAAGATATGTTAATTCAGAAAGTTCAGTAGTCGAAAGATTCTTAGGATTTTATAATGTCAGCTCCGATAGCACGTCGGAGAATTTATATTCTCTTTTGGATCAAATTTTGGACCAATTTGACTATAAACATAAATTAATCGGGCATTTTTACGATGGCGAATGTGTAATGTCTGGCAATCTAAATGGCCTTCAAAAAAAAAACAAAAAGCGCCGCAGGCTCTATTTGTTCTGATGCAGCAAAGTTTAAAAATATTTCTAAATGTCGAATTTTTTTTTCAAGTCTTAGTATTATTCCCTAATTTTTTCATCACTCAGCCAAATGAACGTATGCTCCTACATCTGCATCTACGAGGCATATACCAACAATTACAGAAACTCATTGGTCTTCAAATTCAAGTAAATGTGATTGTTCAAGTTGCGTTCTCCAAAAAAAATCGTTGGACATTCATTTTTGCATATCGAATATAAAACGCTGTCGTGAGACGCTCTGTGAAAAAAGAAATGAACATTTTTTTTTAATGCCATGTTTGATAAAGCAAATTCTATTACAGAAATAAATCATTAGCTGAGCTTCTACCACAAAATGAACACTGAGGTTTAGCCTTAAACAAAGATTTTTTGTCAACGGTTTCAGATGAGCTAAAAAACCAATCTGAAGTGATTGGTCTGCGACTTGATGGCATTGTTGAGGCAATAAAAGACACGAACAAGGAGCTGGTTCAGTTCTTCATAAATAATGCATCACAGCACCGTCAAGAACCTACGACTGTTATAAACAAAGAAATGGGCAGCGATGTTTGTAATGTTAATGATCGATCGAGTAAGAGTACCAAAGTTATATCAGCATTCAAGTCTGCAGAACATTTCCCTCCTTTATCCACCCAATCGAATAACCCAGTAAAGGGTTCAGATAGTAATCCCTCTGTAACATCTGCAGCAGCGGAAAGAAAATGGTTCTACATAGGTAACTTATACCCAGAATGCAGTGAAGATCTGGTGAGAACACACTTAGAAGGCAAAAAATCTCCATTCTGAGCTGTGAAAAACTGAGCGGTCGCGATGATCATAGATCTTCATTTAAAATTTCAGTTGATCCACAACTCGTAAGTGCAGTGTTAAATTGTGAAGTTTGGCCTGTGAATGTGGTCGTGAAACCATTTGTTTTTCGAAATACAGGGCCCAGGTATACAGCTGGCCGCTTCTCGGATATTCGGAGAGGTTCCCAATACAGACGCTTTCCCAGGAACAAGTAAATATAGAACCTAATAATGTAAATAAATGAATAAATATTGTTTACCAGAATGTTAGAGGGTTGAATACAAAATTGACTGAATTTTATAACAATGTTTGGGCTACATCTGATGAGTATGACTTAGTAATATTAAGTGAGACTTGGCTACACGATTATGTTAGAGATAGTGAAGTGTTTCCAGATACTTTTAATGTGTTTAGAAAATATAGAAATTACACCTTAAGTGGAAAGACTAGATGTGGAGGGGTATTAATAGCTACAAAAAGTGATTTTAAGGTTAACGAAATTGATATAAATTGTCAAGATGAAAATATTGATGTTTTATGTGTAAAACTAGACATAAGTAGATATAAGTATTTATACATATTAGCGGTATATGCTGCACCTTCTTGCAACACTTTATCATACGAAAAACTGTTTGATTTCATTGAGGAACAACATTACCTTTATAATTATGATTTTGTAATAATTGGAGATTTTAATATAACTAACCTTAACCAATATTATCAATCTGGTATACCAGATAAATTTGTTGAAACTCTACTCCGATTTTTAAATTTCTATGATACCAAACAGGTTAATCACATTGTAAATTCCTCAAATCGCTTACTGGATATTGTAATAACCAAATTAGGCTGCAGGGTCGAGAGAAATGATTTCAGTTTTGTTATTGAAGATAAACTTCACCCCACACTCAATATTTCCATAACTACATCTACTTTAAAAGAAAACGAATTATCTTCTAACGCCTCACTGTATAATTTTCGCAAAGCAAATGATTTAGCTTTGTATTATATATTTAATCAAACAGACTGGAGTTTCCTTGAATCTCACACTGATATAAATGAAGCAGTTTCAGATTTCTATGACAAACTATACAATATCTTTGATATGTGTGTTCCTAAAAGCAAACATAGTAACAAAAAAATACCCTACCTGGTTTAATAAACCTATAATTGTCAAACTGAAGTTAAAAGAGAAATTAAGAAAAAATTATAAAAAAACTAATAATATTGACTTGCTATTAGAGTATAAAAGGGTAAGGGCTGAACTTAAAAATGATATAAAAGTTGCCCAAAGAACTTACATTGAAACAATACAGTGTAACATCGGCGTGGATTCTCGATCTTCTTGGTCTTATATTAATAATAAAAAAAACTCTGTACATATGCCCAATAAAATGTTTTTAAATAATGTAGAGTATAGTAGTGGTCCAGATATATGTAATGCCTTTGCTAGTTACTTTAACAGTGTTTACACACAGGATTCAGCAAATATGCCAAACATTTTAGAAAATAGTTATGCCCCCACTGTGTTACTAAATAAGATAGAAATAGTTGATATCATGGAAGCTGTTAAAGATCTAAAAGACGGTAAAGCAATTGGTCCTGATAAAATTCCAACATTCATATTTAAGGGGTTTATGGAAACATTATGTTACCCATTGTGGTTTTTATTTAACTTAAGTCTGAAAACTAAAACATTTCCTAGTTACTGGAAACAAGCTAATATTTGTCCAGTCCATACAAAAGGTAATAAATCAGATATAAGTAATTATAGACCAATTGCTGTATTGTCAGCACCAGCCAAATTGTTTGAAATAATAATTTTTAAAGCTATATACCCTTTAGTAAAGAATAGTTTAACAATATACCAACATGGTTTTGTAAAAAATAAATCTACCACAAGCAATCTATTGGCAATAACACAAAATATTTGTGATGTTTTAAATTTTCGTAGCCAAATGGATGTTATCTATATGGATTTTGAGAAGGCTTTTGATACAGTGTCTTTTTCAATTTTGCTCTCCAAGTTAGGGAAGGAATTTGGTTTTCATAGCAGTCTGGTGGGACTATTAGAATCATATCTGTGTGTTCGTAGGTATAATGTTAATATCAAAGGTTATACCTCAGAAGACTTTATTCCTGCTTCTGGTATTCCACACGGTTCTAACTTAGGACCATTGCTGTTCCTATTGTTTATAAATAGTATAACTCAAGTGGTTCAAAATGCTTCGTGTTTACTATTCGGAGATGACCTTAAAATTTATTATGAGATTAAAACTATTAATGACTGTTTAACCCTTCAGAAAGATATGGTCCAATGGTCTTTGGATAATAAACTCTACTTTAATAAAGTTAAATGTGTACTACTTACCTATATGAGAAAACTAAATCCAATTACATTTACATATTCTATTGAAAATGTCTCCCTTAAAAAAGTGGATGAAATGGTGGACTTAGGAATAACTTTTGATTTCAAATTAACTTTTAATAAACATATAATTAACGTAGTTAATAAAGCCTGTAAGATGAATGGATTTATAGTGCGAAATACAAATGATTTCTCTCGAACCCAATGCTTAATACAGCTATATATATCATATGTAAGAAGTCTGCTAGAATATGCATGTATAATTTGGTGTCCACATTATGAGTGCTTTAGGCATATACTTAAGATGCTTCGATACATATACTTCAAGGAGACGGGAGTGTCTGGTCGCGGTATGTCCTCACTGTCACTCTGTGAAAGATATTCTCAAGTGTCCCTTTATAAGCGCAGGCAAAAATTTTGTTTGCTATATTTACACAAAACAATAAACCGACTTAATGATGATACCTCATTTCTCTCATCTCTACACTTTAATGTTCCAGCTTATGGCATGAGAAATGTGAACACTTTTTACATACCAAATGTAGCTCACAATAACCGACAGCTAGGATCCCCTTTATATAAATATATGTAACCTATATAACAGAATAAAAAAAGATGTTGATATTTTTAACATTAGTTATAGATCCATAAGAAATAGGTTAGATCATGTTCTTTAGTTATATTTAATTTTTAGTTATTAAGTTCATTTTGTACTTTGTAATAGGATGAATTCTTACATTAAATAAATAAATAAATTACAAACGTCAGCTTGCTAAGCTTTCACCTGAAGAAATTGGGGCTAAGTATGAACCCTTTTTTAAAATATTGGACCATATTTTAATGGAAATGACACTAAGCTTTCAATAAAAACTACATTTTTATGTTTGGCAGATTCTGCTAAATTTTCCGAATATAGTTTAAATTTTCCAACTGGTCCGTTTGAAAATTTGTTACAGTTATATGGGGAAATATTTTCAAAAAGTCAACGACTTAAAAATGAGCATGGTCTTATTTTTGCCAATGACAGTAATTGGAATATATCGCTGCAAGAGCAAGTGAAAAAAAATAATGAAAATAAAGACATTTTAACCAAAGCATATAAAGTATTTTCCCTGATGATGAATGAATGAAAACGATTTAAGCAATCGCAATGCTATAAGGAGGTGACGAACAAAGCTATTAAACAAGTCGATAGAACGATTAGTGCATCTAAAACAAAATTAATAAATTTTAAATGTCAATTTAATGAAGTAATTCTTAATAACCAGGCTATAGCAAGGACTGAAATAAATAAATTTTTGGGACTATATATTGACCAGAACCTTAAATTCGAAGAGCACATTCGACAACTATGTAAAAGGGTCTCTAGGGGAGCTTTGGAGTTAGAACGGCATCTAACAATTTAGGTGTAAATATGTGAAGAAATGTTTATTATGCTCTTATTGAATCTCACCTGCGCTACGGTATATGTTTCTGGGGTGCTTGTGCTGACTATTTGTTTAAAAGTGTGTTTGTCTTACAAAAAAAAGCAATGAGATTTATGTGTCGCATGAAGCCTCGTGAGTCTTGCAAACAAATATTTTTGACTAAAAAATTCTCACATTGCCTGGTATATTTATACTGGGGACCGTTTGCTTAATACATAAAAAATTTAAGCCTGAATTATCAAAGGAGTCTCTGTACTCGACTAGGAGACTGTGTACTACTTTTCTTCCAATTCCATCATCAGCTATGGTGAAAAATTCAATAATATACAATGGCAAAAAAAAATTTAATCGTCTGCCATTGAGTATAAGACAGATTGCTTGTGAAAATAAGTTTAAAAGGAAAGCAAAACAGTTTTGATTGGTAGAGCTTACTATTCAACTGAAGAATATATGAATGGTGTGTTTGTATAATGTTTTTTAATGTGATTGTATAAGGTTTTTTGACTTTAGAACTTCGGGGAAATGGTACTCAATGACATGAACTTTATGCAAGCACAAGACAGGCGTCGTCGCATAGTTAGTTTTTAAGTTATTGCAATTTGAATTTTTTACTGCGCAAACTTCCAGCGGGTCTCGATGCGACACGAAAAAATTCGAAAACTCACTTGTTGTATTTCCAAATGTATATTCTCATTTTGTCTTAAAATGTTGCAAAACTAGTAAAAAATGCTTACAAATATGACATATCTTCACTCGTATCCAATCACTCTGTTAAATCATATACTCTTTTCTCAAATCAAGGGTATCTAGGCTATCTATGAATTGACAAAATGACTGGATACGAGTGAAGATATGACATGTTTGTAAGCATTTTTTACTAGTTTTGCAGCATTTTAATGCAAAATTCACATTAGGAAGCATGATAACTGAGTTTTCAAAATTTTCTTATAAAATTGAAATCGGCCAATCCATGTCGCATCCAGACCAGCTGGAAGTTAGGGTAGTAAAAAATTCAAATTGCAATAACTTAAAAACTAATTATCTGACGGCGCCTATCTTGTGCTTACATAAATCTCACGTCCTTGACTACAATTTCCCGAAAATTTTTTGGTCGGTTGATCGTCCTCTAAGGGAGTCAGGCACATTTAAATCTGCCGCACATAGACGTGGGAGACATGTTTCTACCAGAAGCCTTAAAAACGAAGCAAACATTTTAAATTTGTTTGAAATCAATCCTGAGACAAGTACCAGAAGAATTTCACTACAAACTCGAATTTCCCAGGGTTCAACGTTGCGTACATTGAATGATATGGATTTACATCCTTTCCATAAGCAAAAGGTACAAGAATTACTCCCAATGGATTTTCAGCCCAGGGTTGAATTATGTGAGTAATACCTTCAGAAGTATCAAGAAAATAATACTTTTCCTGAATTAATTTTATTTACTGACGAAGCTTGTTTTACCTAAAACGGGATTTTTAATATGCACAATGCCCATCATATAGGCAGAGGATAATCCCCATTTCACACATTATACTAGCTTCCGGCATCAGTTTGGACGGGTATTATTGGAAGTAATTTTATTGAACTTTGGTTTTTGCCGCCTTACTTAACTTATAAAGTTATAAAACGGTTGCCTTCCCTACAGTGTTTATATAAACGCAGAACATCTAAATATTAAAAAATATATTTAAAATACCATTAAAGCTAAAAATGTACCTGAAATTGGGAAATATGTTTTACACACGCGATGTTAACATTAATAGCACAAAGCATCCTAAACGTGTAGTTTATTCTTGATTTTATTACGTTAATTGTTTTCCGTGTCATTCATCGAGGAAAAGAAACGATTTAAATATTTGGAAAGCTTTTAATTTAGGTATATAAAACCCTTTTTTATCTTTGGGCAGACTCCAAATGACGAAATATAAAGTTTCACACACGAATCTGAGGCTATGAAAAAAATGCCAGTCACTGAAAATGGTACATTACGCATTTGTGATTGGTTAAAACTCTATATCCAAGGAACGACCTTTTTTTGACAAACCTCTCTTTTTCGGCGCAACTTCAGATCCATGCGGCGTACTATACATTCACACTCCACGGTCATGATTTATAGAGATTATTGCCTTTCGTTAAGAACTTAAATATAAAATATAATTTAGGGTCTTTCATCAGAAAAAACGTAACTTTCATTTTTTTACACTCCCTGTATATGTCCCAATAATTTTAAATCGATTCGTATATACCCTCTTAAGTTATGTTTAAAATGAAACTACCGGCTAGAAGCTAGACACCGACACTGATGTGGTGCACAATGTTTATGTTTTAGATAAAATTATGCTATCAAAATTAAATTAGTAAATTATTTAGTAAGATTTCTACCTTGAACTTGATCTATAATAGCATTCTTCTCTAATTCAGAGTGATTTTCATTTGCGTCTTCGTATTCGGAGATACTAATTTCTACCTCATTTGCGTCTTCGTTCACCTTTTCGATCATTGCTTTCTCATCTTCCTTGCCCTCTTCTAACGTTTTTGATTCTCCTTTATTAGAATTTTGAATAATTGCATCCTCCGGTTTATTTATTTCCATGATCCGTTGAGTAAGTTCTCTATAAAACTCTCCTTTATCAGGATCTTTTTTAGGTACATCATTTGTACTTATCGTGTAGGGCGACTTTTGGACTGCTTTATGTCTTTCCGGTTTAGTTTCAGGGCTAAGGAAGTTTTTTGACGGATTATGGTGACTCTCCGTTTTATCTTTAGACGATCTCCGTGCTGCTCTTGGTTTATCGCCCTCTTGATTTGAATGTGTTTTTGGTTTGGGATTTCCCAAACATTTGCAGGCAGAACAGTTGCATTTACAAGAACAATCCTTCTTGTTTTGTTGCTTCACGGATTTTTGACAGCAGCATTCTTCAAGCGATGATTCCGAATTGTTTTCGCAACAACATTTGGGGACTTTTCTGATTTTACCGCAAGGACACTGTTCATCATCTTCTTCTTGAGAAAACAGACAGCAATTCTTATTTGAATGTAAAAGACAACAATGTATCGGACACTTATTTTTAGATTTTAAATAAGTCTGTCGCCCCTTTGTTGCTCTACAACAATTTAATTTTTCTTTAGGCTTTGAACAACAATTGCTTTGGTTATTATTTGTTCGAACAAACGGATTTTGGTTTTCTTCTTTTCCACAACACCATGTTCTTTGTGGTTTTTTGCAGCAACAGTCTCCTCTACTGGCCCGATTTTTTTCTTGACAACAGCTACAGCTGTTTTGAGCATTTTTGCAGAATGTTTCTTCCATAGAATTGATAGCATCCTTTGGAGCATTTGAACAAGAATATAAGTTTGTATGATTATTTTGACACTCTCCTAGAGGAGGGCACGTTATCCAATTCATCATCTTTTTACAGTTGCTTTCGATTTGGGACGGTGTATCGTTAAATTCAACTTCCCATCCACAGGGCTTACATTTTCGAGTGGGAGTTTCTATAATATAAGCTACTCCAAATTTTCCTTTAACTTTGGGTTTATAGTTTTGGACTCTACTACAGCAGGTACACTCTTGTTCCATATTATTTTTTCCATGACGCGACCAACTTTCCCGCAGTTTATTAAAAGGTGATTCGTTACAATCGCACATTTTACTAGAATTTTAATGTATTTTTGAAGTGACGTTTAAAAATGTTAATTGACAAAGTCAAAAATATACAGGTTTCTTTTTTAAATTTTATGTTCGATTCGTCAAGCTATTAACGGTACGATTAGTTTTACGACAGCGCCGTACTCATTTTTGTAACTATACACATGGTGGGAAGAAAACAAGGTGTATTGTGAGGCGAAACCAGAGCCGATTAAAATGACAGGTTAGCCATGTTTTTATTGTGGAAAGGCCTCAAAAAATTACAGTATACCTTTGCTAAACTTTGTTAACGGAATTCATGTATCGGTCATAATTCTGTCTTCTTTTATGATTACGGCGAAAATTTAGACGGAAATATGTCTATCGCTTAAAGAGCTTTTAATTATAAAATCACCCTAGACCTTGTTTATCAGTTTTGTTTTTTGTGGTTATGAGCGAACGTTAATTTGACAAGTAGATGTTAAAATGTATTTCTAATTTTTTTTCGTATGTATTTGTGTGTTTTTGTCGAATTTTGGACGTACGATAGTTGCAGATCGTTAGGTTCTTTATTGGAATAAACTTATATATCCTTTGAAGTGCAGGTATGTATTATTTAATTTTCTAGTGATACACATATAATGAGAAAATTATTTAATTCGTTAGGATTAGCATACCAAACTGTTCACTTCAAAAAATTCTTAAAAAACTAGATGATGTATGTAAATATACAAATAGTCATTAAACTGATGTAAAAGAATTCAAGAAGATTGTAGAAATATTTTTATTTGGACTAGTTCAAGCTATACATTTTAAACTCAAGTATTTTAAAAAATATGTTTGGTTTCAAATGGTATAGTAAGTAAAATATCCTATGTGTAGCTGAATATGTTACTTAATATTCATAAGTATTTGAGTAATTACTTTGACAAATACTGAAACCAGACGCCTGAGGCCTTACATAACACAATTTATAGTAAATAAAACACATTTTTTGCTATTATGTAGATTATAATATTATTTAAGCATACATATTATATATGTTTCAGTAGTTTTTATATGTACCTAACTAGATATTTTTGTTTTAGTTGATACATATGGATGCTGACTAATGAATACCCTACGGATAACAAGCCACATACATTTTATGATGGAAATTAACAAAAGAAAGAAAATATAACTGAAAATGTTTAACAGTTACCCTCGAACCTACCCCTCATTCAGAAGGAAGTGTGTAGCAACTATATAGAAGAACTTGCTGAAATTTTAGCACTGACTGCACAAACCTAATTATGTTTAAAGAAGATATACCTAATGTGAAAATGCTGATATATGCTTGTAACTACATATTAAAACCTAATTAGATTACTGGCATTGTCATAGTAGAAATAAACCAATATTATGTCTCTCAATTGTTAAGTGGTATTAACTAAAACTGTATTTAGTTTGCATGGTATGCATTTAATTAATTAAGATTAAGAAAATGTTGTTTTTAGTTGTGTATCTGACAATATAGGAGTTTTCCAGTATCAGCTTTCTTTCTTGTTTCTACTATTTGCAGCCTCCTTCTATGTATATCAGTCTAGGAAGTTTGTAAACCACACGTTAAGTCTATTATCGGTAAAGAAAGTCAGTAAAAATAGGGAGGTTTAAAAAATATACTTTCCATAAGCATTTAGCAGTTCTATGTAACATTCCATAAGCATTTAGCAGTTCTATGTAAAATTCTGTAGAAAACATTTACACAGTAGAATATACTTATTTAACTTGGGCAGTAATTAAAATACATTTTTTAAGTAAAAGTGTACATTTTTTAATTAATAGTGAACTGACAGAGTATCATTATTGGACACATTTGATCCCTTATATGTAAGAAATTTTTTTCAAAGAGGATATTTTTCGAGTCACCCAAAAGCTTGTTTACCATTGCTACGGTGTATCTGTGTTGTATTTTAATGATTAAGGATATCTTATTATAATGATTAGTTTTCCTAACCTTTTAGATTTAAGACTAAAACATTTTTATTAGGCAAACCTAAATTTATTATTTAAAGTATTATTTTTACTAGATTTATAGGAACTATGACAATTACCTCATTAAAGTAAACATTAAAAATAAATGAAAATAGGTAGGTTAAATTTATTTTACTTTTAAAAAATATCAACAAAAGATTGCATACAGCAATGTTTTTTTGTTACACATCACATTTCTAATTTGTGTCACGATCTGAGGTTGGGAATACCTGACACATTAAGAAACCTACACTTAGTACTTATCAGTTTAACTAATGGAATTTGATGTCAGATTAAGCATTTTTTGGAGTTGAAATTCTTTTTGAGTAGTTAACACTACACGGTACAAAAGTATATCTAATTTAAGAAGTATGTAACTAGGTATCGAAAACATTTTATTAAAAGTGAAAATCATGTTAACTTAAGAATTAC
Organism: Kuschelorhynchus macadamiae; assembly: GCA_030620095.1. Taxonomy (NCBI): domain Eukaryota; kingdom Metazoa; phylum Arthropoda; class Insecta; order Coleoptera; family Curculionidae; genus Kuschelorhynchus; species Kuschelorhynchus macadamiae. The sequence continues at coordinate 45,874 of JAUTXW010004414.1, read as the reverse complement.
CCACCTACCTACCAAATAATAATGAGCATAACCTTTCCGAGTCTGTTAATGCTGCAGACTTTTGTCTAATATGTGTCAAAATCCCTGGATTCAGCTGAATGTTTCAAGCCGAACTTCGAAGGCTGGCAACGGATAGCTATTTCTTTTTAAATACTGATATGCCTTCGAGCTGACATTTTGAAATGAAATCACAGATGCAGTACCATACACTAGTAAGGTTGACGGTGGATTGGCATAAATGTTAACACTTAAAGGAATCTTTAATTCATTAATTAATTAAATTAAGGTCGATACCTTTTAGAAATATCAATATGGGATATCTAAGTAAGTAATCTACAGCTTAAATAATTAAATGAAAAAAGAAAGAAAATGTTAATGAAATGACTATAAATAAAACAGATTAAAAACGGAATGTTAAAATGTATTCTTTTTGTAACTTTTTATAGAACTAAAGACTTAGAAGTTAATAGACTCTAATAACTTCAAGCGGACAAGTTTTTAAAATCCCTAGATGCCGAAAACCATGTTTTCTCAATTCCGTCGATCTGTCTGTCTATTCACGGAATAGCTAAAAAACTACTTATCCGATTGTTATATGGGGATGAGCTGGTAGTATTTTGGTAAAAATCCAATATGGCGGGACAAAATGGTGGCCTAATAAAATGATAAAATATTATTCTTAAAAAAACTGCTTATCCAATTTACCTCAAGTTAGTAATAAAGAAAATTGAAATATATTGATATTTATATATGTTAATTTATTACCAACTTACTATATGTTTTATATGTGTGTGGTGATATCCGATACAACGAAAATTCCGGATAAAGGCAATTTACTGATTTTTTTCAACTGGGATAGAACGATGTCAAGAGACCGTTCTCATAAAAATATTTAACAACATAGAAATTTTAGAAATCGCTAATTTAAAAATATAGGCTTATATGTTTTCCTGGGGTGTTATTTATTGAGAGAGATAGAAACAAAGTTGACTTTTTAATTGCTGTTTTTCTTTCCCGACAAGATTGTACTTTTTTAATTTAAATCCGACGTTTCATCTTCCGGCATCAACTTATTTTTTTAAATACGAGATTGGATTTTTTAATCAATTTTTGTAAAGGCTTCTGCTCTCCTAAAACAAAATATGTATCACATTCATCAACTATTTGATGGAATTGATAGTTTCCCATAAGAGGGAATGTGTTACACAGAGATGGAGCTAGAGCGTTCTTATATCTAATAGAAAATTTAACAGTGTTGATGAGTATAATACATATTTGGTTTTAGGAGGTCAGAGGCTCCTAAAAAATAAAATAAAAATTTCAGGTCCGTATTTAAAAAAAAATATTTTATGATGGGGTCCCGAAAATGTAATCTCGAATATAAATTCTAAAGCCGATATCTTGTAAAGGAGAAAAAGTTGCTGTAAAAAAGTTAACTTTGTTTTCATTCAAAATAAAAACCAAATAAACCGTTTTCATTGGATGGAATTTTTGGGGTTTTTGTTGTTTTTGAAATAGTTTAAGCTCCAAATTATGCAAATTTGTCCAATTTAGAGTTTATTTATCTCTTATGGTTTCCGAGATCCTAATGGTAAGCGTCGATGCGATAAACAAATGTGCTTTATTATTGTCCTTCGTAAGGATTTCATTTCCCATAAGGATTGTGGGGGTCCTTTAAAATGCATCTTTTTTAAGAGGTCCCCACCTCTTAAAAAAGTTGATCTTGCTTATACATGGTCACCAAAAAAAAAGACTGTTCTATAAAAGGTCACTATTCAGTATTTTTTTTTAAATTACCTGTATACATAAATGTGAATTAAAATTGCTACAAAGAAAACATAAACAAATTACAACGAATTAGTTGGCTAAATCTCCACTTAAGGGGATATCTTAAGGAAAATCGTCAAAACATAAAATAAACTTTTTTTCATAGAAATTGTTCGGTTTACCTACATTAAGTACCGTTCTTATAATAATACAAAAGAAAACAATTCAAACTGAATATGTGGCAAATTGAAGTTTCTCTTGTTACATACGAATAGGGCTCTGAAATCTGAACGAAATTGAACCCGCACATCATGGTCGGCAGCCTGAATCAGGGTTTTTCGAGACTGCTCTTGTTAACAAATTTATGAGATAGCTGTTTAATTAAATGTATAAGCAAATGTAGCAAGATCAAAATATCTGAATCCATTCATAAAACCTCCTCAAGGGTATCATGTATTTATAATTACGACTACAAAACAAAATCAAGAGGCTTGTGTTTTTTTTCTTAATAGAATAACTTTTTTTACATTTCTTTTGTATCCATATTGTTAAAATGGTATAAATATCCCCCATTAACTTTGGTAAAATAAATAAAGGATTATTAAATCTTTAATTTTACAGTAATCCCCCTATGTATGGTACTAGGCGGAGACATTATTCATGGAAATGGTACTGGCGGCGAGAGCATATATGGAGATTATTTTGCCGATGAGAATTATCACTTTAAGGTACTTACTTACATTCATTGCTTTCGTGGTTCAAAATAAATAGAATTGTAAATTAATTGTCAAACTTGCGAAAAGTTATTCAATATAAGTGGGTTTTAACAATAACCTCTTTGGATCGGGATAATAAATACCAGAGACATCGAAAAATATGGACTAGTACTTTATTTTTAGTTAAAAGTCGATTCTGTGTTTAGGTTTGGTGTGTAGTTGAGTGGCTATGCCTGAAGTCGTATTGCTCTGCTGAGACAATAACCTTTTTTGTTATTTTCAAAAAACATATGCTCAAGGCAATTATGAACTATAAAACAGAGAAAAAGATAAATATATCAACAAATTGTATAGATTCTTAAAAATACATGAATAAATAAACCTATATAAATTTAACATAAAATGTCAATATTTGCGAAATTGGTAAAAGCAAATTATTCATAAGTCGTTTTTTGCATAAATATTTCAAAAACATAACAGGATGTAATAAAATGAATTGGAGATCCGTTTAGGCACTGGGATGATTTGTAAGTTATGTCTGTGCCCAAAAAATGAGTTAGTTTTGGTACGTTCCTAGCGCTTTACGATGCTTTGGGTTTATAAAAACTAAACAGCAATTATTCTACGATTACCTCGGTATACTGACAATTTTCTTTTACCAAAAGGAAGAAAACCATTATATTTTAAAACTGCTTTGATAGCTATAATTAAGAATTGAGAACACAGTTATACACAAAACTAAAATAAGAAAAATAGTCAGCCACCAGATTTTGTATTTGTTGGGGCTTTTGTTTAGCAAAAACATCATCTGTAGTTCCGATGATACACTTTTATCATTAATTAATTCGACAATTTTGTTTAGATAGTCAATGATTAAATACTACATCAGTAAGTCGTGATAGTATCGACCTACATCTGATACACAGAATATGCGAAAAATATAGGCTGTTAATAAGTTCTGGTTTCTATTTCTTTACATTTGTGATATAATGTGATAAAGAACATGGCACAAATTAACCGTAAACTTTTTTTGATATTTTAGTATGTTTTTGTCGTTCCTATGAGAATAATTTTTTGCCTTTTAATTAATCCAAGCAAGTTATAGGGTGAGTCAGAAATCGAGGGTCAAAAATATTTTCAATTTACTATAGACATTTTTGTATAAACAACGCAAGTTGTTTGTAAAGCTATGTTAGTAGGTTGTTATCTTCACTATAAAGAGACTTTTTGCCAGTGTATTATTCCTCGCAAATTACATGGTCAGTCAGAAATCGAAATTTTTGTGTATTTCGGGCCTCGCAAGTTGTAAACTTATATTTGTATATTGTTATCGTCCCTGTAAGGAATTTTTTTACTATTGCACCATTCCTCACAAACAACAGGGTGAGTCAGAATTCGAGTGCCAAAATTTGTATATTTCCAATTTATCATTTATTGCTTAGACATATTGGGGGCCTCGCAATTTGTTGTGTTAACCTATTTAAATATAAAATATCTAATTGTAAGGCCTTAATTGTTATTCTGAGGTGCCCTGAAGATTTATGCAGGGTCAAAGCAATTTAGTGCATCTCTTTTTACTTTGACACAAATATTTGACAATAAGTTAAAACTTCCTTTATCATTTTAATATATTTTTGTTGGCTGCATAAGAAACCTTTTTTACTATTGCACTATACCTCGTAATTAGAAATCGAGTATTTCATACTTCAAGAGTTAATGTTACACTCATTTGAGGCGAAATTTTATTTTTATATTTTTATTCTTTAGGAGATATTTTACCGTGACTGTTAGATACGTTTGGGGAGAACCAATAATTTAGTAATAAGTTATACAGATATATTATATATAGAAAAAAATTAATTAGAATTGATTTAGAAATATGGTTATTCGCGAGTTATATTGGATCGACAAGGAAATATAAAGTCCAACGTCTTTTGTTCGTATTATTAAAAGTAGTATTAACAACAAGAAATATTTACTTTAAAATAAAAAATGCTGAAAAATATTTTTTAATACTTTTTTATGTTTCCTGCATGAATGTGTACAACCAATTACTTATTTTGGCAATAAGAGTTCTTTATCTAATTACAGCAATAGCAGTTAGAGTTTTAACTTATTGCCCAATATTTTTATGAAGTAAAAAAATCTGTAGTGCGTATTTTCCCCTAAACTGCAATGGCCCAAACCGTCAATGTACCGAAACTACTTTGGCCCTAACAGTCGAAATCCCGACAGATTGGAATGCATGGAATCCGTCGCTAGCCCGACACTTTAAGTATGGAGTTTGCAAGTTACGCTACTGTCTGGAAATTCTTTACACAGGCCTGCTGTATTGTCGAGCTTGCATTCTGAGTTTGAAGTGAGATTTTTGCTTATTAGGCCGTTTGCTTATAAATGGGATATTTTTTTAATTTAGTCGGAATAATAGAGAGTGAATATTGAAGAGAATTATTGTTGGAAACCTGAATTAACATTATTTTGAACGTTTGAATTTCAGTGATTGAAGAAAGGTATACAAGTACCTTATGTTCATTTTAGAATATGGACATGGTATCAAGTTGCAAGCAATTCAATTGTTGGACTCTTACACTGAGACAATCTTATTTAGTATATAGAATAATAGAGTCCTATTTGTACTGCTTAGTACTAAGTACGTGAAAGAAAAGATAAAAGCCTTGAAGCCTATACATATTTTATCTAGATTTGTTTTGGAAAGGTATGCTCTTGGAGGTACAAATTTCTTGCCTACATAATTTCAACTTTTGAGGTAATTTTTTTAGCATTTTTTATTTAATTTAGTACTTACCTAATAACCAATTTGTATCAATCACATATTGATTAATGCTTTAAGAGATTGCTAATTTTTGACATTGTTCTATCCTATTTTAATTATTTTTAGGTTTAGAAAGTACCCCAACATGGTCAGGTGTTTTTTTTATTCGGGATTGTATAAACATTGAGCAGAACATTTGAAACTTTTTTGAATTCCCTGAGTCCAGGAAGGAAAAGATGAATTACTCTTATATAAGGTACTTAATAATTATAATGTATGCAATGGATTTATACAACTTATATTCAGAAAACCTCTAAATTAAAGCAATTTGTTAATCATATACAGGAAGCAAATTGGCTCCTGCAATTACTCATAGCAATACTTTAAAAGAACTAAGATGATTTACATACGTGATACACATATAGGCATAATATATATTGCATTCCTAAGAAAGGTTAACCCGTAGGTGGAATTATGGTGTATACATTTTCAACTGTGGTTTACCCCTTGGTTTCTTCAGTTTATTGTGGCAATTAAACATTTGCAACTCCCAACTAATTTTGGTAGGACATTTCAGTGTACACAATATGCAAACAAAAATAAATAAATGTTCTTTATAAAGTTAATCGATATGTTGGTGATATATCAAAACTTCAAATAGTGATTCTTTAGGAAACTTGCAGGTTAGTCTTTGCAAGGGGTTTCACATCTTATAGGTTTTTTTCCAGTAATGGTGTTAATTTTTTTTCACAAACGTTGGCACCCTTAGCTCAAGACTCATGGTGCCCCAATATTATCGATGTGTAACAAAGTAAAACAACCAAAAAACTTGACAAATAAATATATTTAGGTATGTAATAGGTATAGGTATCTATTTAAAAAACAGAAGCAATATTTGCATGCAAAAGAACATAAAACCAAGTGAAATAATTTGAAACAAGAACATTATTAATTTTAAAAATGCTTTTTTTTGGCCCTTGCAAAAGCAATTGATTTAATTAGGATCTCAAAAGAAAAGTAAACTTTTCCTCTGTACAGAAAAGAGCAAGTGCACTAATGCATTCTTGAAGCATACTAGTTCTATTAAAATGTGTAATGCCTTTCAGTACTAAAAATAGCAGACATATATAGACAGAATATACAGAGTAAAATTTCAACATTCGGGTAGATGTCCTCCAATTCTTTCTCTCCAAAGAGGTTTTTCATGTGCCGCCGGTCAAACATTTTTGGTGTGAAATGACTTAATTTGTTATATTTTATTTATGATCATGATATTATAGACAAGTTATTGATACTAAAGAACTGTTCATAAATTAAAATATTTTTAAAAATTCACTAAACTGTACCACTAGTGCCTTCTTTTAAGTGGATTTTGTAGTGGGGATTTGGTGCCCTTTTGTATTGACGCTCTTAGCTAGTGCCTAATGGGTAATACGGCCCTGGTAATAGGAGAAACCTCTATTACAAAAATATGTCATCAGATCAATCCATTGCTACAGGCTCAAATAATCTAGTTTTTGATTCTATTTGTATTTCTGATTGTAGATCTGTTAGAGATTTTGTTAAATCTTCAGTAATTTTTTTAATGAAATGTTTATTTAACAAATACAAATCTTTTCCCAGATTCTTTAAACAGTGCTTAATTTTTTTTTAATTAAATACAGTAGTAGCTCCCTAAACAAAATGTGTTTGTAATGTAGCATATGTTCATTTAAAACATATATCTTTTAAATAACTTTGGTTTCTTAATTGATATATTTCCTATGTATATAGTATGTACACACGTACATATATATTGAACCTTGTTTATCGTAACTACCTCTGGTTCCAATTAGTTCAGACCTTCCTAAATATGCCACTCCTTGTTATATTCTATAGATACTGCATTACTGGATTATATAGACCTCTATCCCTTGAAAATATAATAGTTGCAACTTACTTAAATTTTAGATATCTAATTTTTTAGAAAGAACTAAGTATTTAATTGTGTAACACTTGGATGATTTTGAAATTGACCACCCTACAAGTAATAATATTAAATATGTTTATAGAAATTTTGTACAGACATATTACCTTAATAATTTAACAGTGTTAAAAGAAAACTGATATAGTGTGTCTAAAGTAAATTGAGACAACATAAAAACTAAATATCCGTCAACAGTCGGCGATTTTATTGTGAAGCATGGGCGGCGTGATTACTTTTGCAAATTTCTGAATTAAAATAAATTTATTTGATATACGTGGTATAGTAAATTGAGCGTAACCCAAATTTTCCGCTGTCTCACTTTACTTTAGATACACTTTGATCAACAATATTAGAAGAGAACTGGTATTTATAATGTAATTAAAAGAGCTACAACTATTAATGGACTCAATTATTAATTTTAAGCGGAGCCCAAATTAGAGAGATTTATGTTACCAAATTTTTAGAAATAAAATAAAAAAAGCATTATAAAAATAAACAATGCTTATATTTAGTAAAATATAGAACAAATTTGTTTCCTATTTTAGCTCTTCAGTTCCATTATCCCCTTCTTGAGAACAGAATATAGTTTTGGCAGATACATTTCATCCACAAACACTCTTTGTCAGTCACCGATATGTTGTAGCGTCCAAAAAGAGCCACTGAAGTTATATGATAGAATTTTATTCCTCTATGACAGACACATGTTGACAATGCAGTATCTCCAGACAATCCAACTTGAACTGAAATGTGAAAAATATTTATTTACAAAACACTATTGCTTATTCCATACTAACATGAACTATCATTGAAAAAGTCGATTAACGTTAAATAAGAAAAACGGGTGATTATGGTTTCCTTTGTTTCTTGCCAGGGGGAAAAAATTTAGTGTTCATTTCCTGTTTTAATTATTATAGCTTTACTGACAAACCTGATCCATGTTTTAAGACAGATAAAAAAAATCTCACTAAAACGCAATCAGAGTTTAAATAAATAAATTGCTTATACTATTATGAACTGTATTGATGTCACATCTGATTTCACTTGGATCAAAATTTAGAAATGTTCACTTTAGTGTGGAAAGGGCAATTATCAATATTAAATTAGATGGCAAAAGTATATCTACCTCAAAACTTTTTTATCCCTCATGCTTGTATGTATTTCTCCTCTAATAATCATTAATTCTGTAACAAACTTCAATTGTTTTACATGATTAGACTACCAATGTATTTTCTACCTCTATGATTTTATTATAATTTCCAACGAACTTGTTAATGCTGGAAATCTTTAAAACATGTTTTGCAGCTTTTGTACGCTAATAATCTGAAACAGTAAATAGATAATTTATAAAATATATTAGGAATCATAATTAAACAAAAGAATTCAAGCTATTGGTGCAAGAGGGTGTTAAGTCACTTTTTTACTATTTCTAGATATTAGGGATTAAAGTTATTATTAGTTATAAATGAGTACTTTTAAGGTTATGTACCATAATTTTATCACTTCCTTTCCAGTTTTGGATTTTTTAATTTTTTTTCTAAAAAAAACTGAGTTAACACCTTCATGCAGAATCATTTAATTTTTTATTTGCAAAAATGACAAATACATAAAGTATTAACTCATCTTTATTACCGAACAAAATACAAAAATATCGGTAATCACTGTAATCAGTACATACGAAAATAGGTAATAGGTAATACTAGTTATCTTCTGATCGGTTTACGCTTAAATAAAATCCTCGCAAATTCTCCGGAATATATGGGAGCTGCTCTTGAATATTATCGAATTTTTTCGTTGCAATGGGCCTTGATTTATTTACTGGCACCAAAAGATTTTCGTGATGACCTGTTGTGCGGGTTAGTTTGTGTTTAATAATATCTACTTCTTTCCACTCTTCTTCCGAATCTAGTGAATATCTATACTTCGTTGTACGAAATGTATCAACTCTTATCCATCTTACATTCCGAAAAACTACCTTTTCACCCTTGCTACTTTTCTTTCTGTCAAACAAATTTAACTTCCGTGGCAGTTCCTTTAAGTCAATGAATTTATCTTCCATCCTGGTTAACTCAAACGGATTTCTTTTTCTAGCCTCTCTCATTAACGTCATGTACTGATCAACCGTGTAAATATGTTGAGCTTTTCGAATAACTTTTTCGACAGCCCCAAAGTCTCTATCAGTATCCATAAAACTGTGGCCCACCTCGGGAAATTTATGGTCAATAATTTTAAACTTTCCTTGGAGTACTAGGTAATGCCATAGACAAACTATAAAAAAGTTTTTGTTTTGACCACCCGCAGAATCGCTTCAGGCTACTAAGTGATCATTTTCAATTTCAAGGTTTTGTAAACAGGATATAATACTGCTCCCTACTTCTTCTGGGCCCTTACCAACTTTATCCTCAGACCATAGATGAAAAAATCCCTTACCAAACTTATCACCTTGGCTCACGCAATGAATTCCTAAATTGTATAACCACACTTGTCTAAGGTAAAAGGCCACACCTGTAGACAGCTTTGGTAAAGGCAATGTTTTTTGCATATCAAAGTTGATGTAGAGAATGGAACCCTCATGTGCTAATTTGCGGTCTTTTTTCTGTTCTTCAAATGCCGCTTTATATCGCCTAACGTGTTCATCATTTTTTTTCGTTGGAGTCGCAAAGCTTGCAGGTATCCGATTTTGGAGATCCAAAACCAAAATTAAATTCAGAAACAAAAATTTGCCTGTATCGGCTGTTTTTAACAAACTGACGATTTTGTTCAAAACACTGGTCCTTGTATAGGTCATACATTTTGTTTATTGACAGCATAGGCGATAAGTATAGGCGATGTTCATTTTTATTTCTGGAATAATGTGACATTTCTGCAGGAAAAGATTTGATGTGTTGACGAACTATGTCAAGCTGTTCGTTGGGTGTTTGATTCTTGCGGGTCATATGGCGACCTCTTCCATCCTTTTTTGGGGTAGCTTGTCCCTGAGAAATTTGATTACGAATTAGCTCTAACTTCTTTCTCCCAATATTGAATAATTTTAAAAATGCACTTTTGCACACTTGTTTTGATTTTCCATCTAAAGTTACAAAATATCTGAAAGATTTTTGGCGAATAGGATTTCTACTACTTGGTTGTTTTACATCAAATGGTTTCAGACAACCAAAGATGTAGATTTTTTTTCATCAATGGTAGGTAATGAATAGTATTTGCTGAATAAGTCATTGCGATCAGGATCAGCAAAATTGTTATTGCATTTTAGTCTGCATCTGTGCAAAGTGGTATTCCAACTGCGGACGATTTTCCTATGACGTGTCTATTTTTATAGTTAGTATATTCCTCTCCTCTTTCTCTCTTTAACATGTTTATGTTTCTTTTCCAATTGTTTGCTTGACGCTGACGTTTCCTAGATTTTTTTTCTCTTATCTGTCGTTGGTTGACTTCAATCTCAACCTCAGGATTATTTATTTCATTTCCCATCTCTAAAAAATTAAACATTTACTTGGCAGATCAAGTTGTAAGGACATAGTACCATCAGATACCAAATCCCCTTGTTTTGTTTTTTTAATCTTAACAGTGATATGATGTTCCTGGACGCCAACTTCAGGTATATTTATATCTTTCTATTTCTAAAAAAAGCAAACTGTAGGTACCATTACCACTATTTGTTGTTTTCTAGTCTTACCAGCAATCTGTGGTACTTCTAGTACTTCGGATTCAACATTTTCCAGGTCAGTTTCAGTCATTTGAATAGTTTCTTTTGGAATATTAACATATGCGTGATTACCAACCATCTGTTGTTCCTTAAATTCTCTACTATCGTTGCTTTCTTTTCTTTTACTATCTTGATCTAAAAACAAAAAATAAATAATCATTTGAAATATATTTACTAACAAATACATACCATCAGGTTTTAATTCGTTTCGTTCTTGGTTTTTATTCGCAGTATCTATATTTTAGCTAGTCCTTCTTCTTTTTTAGCCGGTGATCGTTTTCTCTTACGACAACAATAATTTTCAAGTCTTTCTTCGTCGGTAAAATCCGAGGAAACATCAGATTCTGGGATGTACTCTGAACCAGAATCTAAAAATGGATCCTCATCGCTTTTTGTCTCCTGGTCACTTATTTCATCATTAGCCATAGCTAATTTAATAATCAAATTAGTTCTTTTAGAGGCCATTGCAGAGTTATTTCACTAGTTATTTCAGCTAAAATGTAAAATCCTTGCGTTAATTATATATTTTTATTTTGAGGTTATGTATAAAAGTACTTGCACGTTTTGTTATTAGTTTGGTTAATTCTAGCGATAATATTCAATAAATAATGTAAACGAAGTACTTACCGTTCTTTTTCCCAACAAAATGAACATAAAAACTCACTCTTATTCAATCAAACAGCACCATCAAAACAACATGTATAACGTTTACAAACAATTTCTTACTAGTTTATACTGGAAGAAGGTGCTAAGTCAGCAGTTAACCCCTTCTTGTTCTATTTTCAAGAGTTAACACCTTCTTACTCCAACCATGTTAGAGGAAACTGGAGTTAACGTGTTTTAAACTTCAGTTTTTAAGGTATTTGGCGCCATCTAAGAGCCAAAGTCTTCACTAACGGAAAATAAATGAGTTAACACATTCATGCATTGGATTTTCTGCATTTCAAAAAAATAGTGAGTTAACACCTTCATGCTCTGATAGCTTCAAATGAAAGGAAAGTATCAAAATATAACCTTCAATCATTAATAAAATACTACTTACTGTTGCCAGTTTTGTTGTAATTAGCCAGAAATACTCTCAAAATAAGTTAAAAAGTAGATTTAAATTATTTGTCGCATAAATTGGTTCGCAACTCGCTAAAGCTTTTCGTTGACTTCAAAATTTTCTTTGTTTTGTTTGGAAGGAGATGGTATCATGTTGTGCTCACTATCCAGACTTGCTATGTTTTTGGCGCAAATAGTAATCCATTTACTAGATTGATCTCCGTCCAGGACTTAGTCAGAACTGGGTTGATAATTTACATTTTATTCCAGTTTGGCGACGTTATCGGTGGGTTATCCGGATGGCGAGTTCTAAGCACCCCGATTCCTTCAAATCTCTTTTCTGATTATTCCTCCTTTTTGACATGCGTCTTGGCTTCGACAACGTGCCTCTTAAGGCTATTACTGGTATCACAAAATGACCTTTTCTTTCAAGCTATCTCCTCTTCCTACTCCTGTCTAATAGCGACCATTACGATGATATTATATGTAGAACTAAGTAGACGAACAGATTAGAATGCAGGAACAAATAGACCTCACGCGTTCACAGCGTCTGCTCCCTTTCTAGCGTTAGTCGTTAGTTTTCAAACAAAGCGACAAAATCGTACACGTGGAACCACTTATGTTAAAAACACAGAGGTCTGCCTTCTACGAGGCGATTCGAAAGCGCCCTGTCGTCAGACTTAGGTCGTCCATTTCCAGCCCAATTATTTTCTTTCTCATGACTTAAGCGGCTAAGCAAAATAAATAGGCTTCTAGTAACGTTCAATATATAGTTAACCATACTCTTGCCAATCTTACCGTTTTTTGGTCCTCTCTGGAGACATATTAAATTTCAAAATATTTTAAACACAATTTTACACTTTCTTTTCACCATCCTTCAGTAATTTTATAATTAAATAGATTATTTAAAAAACTTAAATAGCATACTTTCCAAACCCCTATATTTATTCCGTGTACTTAGCCCAACATTCAGATGATAGATCAATAAAGTTATATTTGTCAATTGATATTTTCAATAGAGAATTTTTTGATTTTCTGCTTTATGTTGGCAAACATCATCATTAAAAAAAGAAAATGCAGTAAATATTTAATTTCAAATTTTGTTTTAACAGTTTTTAAATTAGTTTATTAGGAATATTTTGTTAAATAACTCTACCGGGTTAGCAGATGGGCAGGCGCAGATCACGGAGGCTACCAGGTTAGCAACATGTATTAGAAGGTGGGAGCGCGACTGCGCGGAAGCATCATCTTTAAAGCTATATCTTACTAATGTATAATCATTATAGCTTTGACGATGATGCCTTCGCGCTCCAGGGGATAACACGACGCTATCTAGTTATTTATTTAATAAAATAAAATATACCTAAATAAATTTTACAATTGAATAATTACTGCGTTTTCTTCTTTGAGTAATAATTGTCATCAACATTAAACACAAAAAGAAGAAAATATCTCTTTTGAATATTGTCGCAAAAATTTGAGGTAAATGTGCAGATTGTAGTACCTTCGTCGATTTTAAGGCTTCTTGGTGCACTAGTAGATTTTGATGTTTTAATCACGAATACGAATTCACATTTTTCGGCGACGTTTCGTTTTTAAGATATTCACCTTCAAATTTCTAAATTCCGTATTTCCTTATACTTTTGTAGCAAATGTTTTCTTCAGAAAATTTTAATAGAAACAATCATTTTACGTGCCAAATTATGTACGATATATATTTCACTTCTTTTAATATAGAAAATCGGGCTTTGAAAACTCTATACATTCGCAGTGACAAGATTCATATTATATTTATCACTTGGGTTTTTTTAGTTTGGTTTTTATGTTGGATATGCTTATTTTAAATGAAATTGTACGAGATTTTCAATCGCCGGCGAGTAATACCAGTCACAGCATTTTAGTATTTCAAATCTGATTTCCGTTGTTTTGGGGTGTTACGGCTTTATTGATAATTTTATGGATGAACCTAAGCTAACCTAACGCTAACGGGGCAAATCCACCTAACATTATAAATTTTCTTAAATCTTTGTTTATAATATAGATAGATAATTATTTCAATTGCCGGCGGATCACACCAATCAGAAACGTTATTTAATGTGCTTACTATTGGTCCGCCGTTTATTTCCGCGGAGTATAGGCAAGTTTTGTTGATTGTTCAGCGTGGGCTACCTATCTCGGTGGTCCTGGTCGGACATTCGGGTTTGGATGCCGCGCATATGTGCCGTCCCTGTTCAGGCGAATGATTTTAAACATAATTAAACCGTATTGATTAGGTTAGGAGTGGTTAGGATTGCTGTAAAAAAACGCGCCACACCGCGATGAAAAAATTACGGGTCTATATTAAAACTCGTTTTTTTTTTATTAACAAAACCTAAATTGTTGGATAAATCTGTCCTGTTAGCGGCAGTTTAGCTCAGATTAGCCGGTAAAACTATCATTATTCATCAAATCGCATGTTAGGCTTACCTCAACTCAACGAAAATCAGATAGAGCGAGCGGAACTATAAAAGCAAAAATTGCACCATCTGCCTAGATTTTTCTAATTTCTACGAAAATAACTACCATGTGCCATACGCGTTATGTCGTGCCGCTTCTCCGCTTCGCGTATATTATAATATACGTATATTATAATATACTCAGTTTGAGCGTGTGGGACGGGCATCGACAAACCGTACCATTGACGTCCTGTAGATGACCAGCCTAAGACATTTTTACGTAAACCTTTTGCACTTTATCATACTACACCAATCTATGAATATGGCTTATAGTTTACGGAACACCTTGCATGTACCCGGTTTTTTCTCTGATAGGGGAGCTAAAGAACGGTTCTCAGCGTATTAGATAAAATACGCTGCTTTGTCTTCAGAGGTGCTGGAATGATTGACGCTTTAGTTTTATTTTTTTACCTTGGACTACGATATACGAATCAAATTATTTATCTTTACCTTTTATCTGATTTCGACCATGGGTCAAAGGAATTGCCCTAGCCAAAGTTGTGACGCTACCAAAACATGTTTTGAAAAAAAAAGAACTTGAAATTATGTGAAATAAGTATTTGATTCCGCTAAATATATTAATAATAGGTAAACCGTAACCGTATGCTTATTAAAAAAAACAGTCATACGATTAAATTTTAGAAAATGTACAGAAACTGGTGAAAAATCTTTCACTTTTAAGACAACCTTAATTAATTAATTTTACCTAGATTGTTCAAATTAATTACCATTAGGGTTGCGGCTACAAAGAATTGCCGCGTGTTATTTTGTTAAAAATTTTAAAAATTACATTACTAAATTGTAAGGTTCGTAAAGTGCCCAAGAAAAATTGTCTTTTATGTTTAAATGATATTTGTGAGACGCAGAATTATACAAAGTGATCCATTTTGAACACATTATCCATGACCATAGCATCTGTACAACTGTATGGTAACAAAATAACTGCAGACCACAAAGTAAGGATACAATTATGTACCAGATCGTTATAATACCAATAGTATTGTTAGGCAACAAAAATAAATTTTATAAAAAACGAATGCAATTCTAAAAGTTTTATTAAATCCATTTTTTATACTAATACATGGATGGACACACACAATATGCCGACGTTTCATGAACTGACTAGGATCTTCGCGAATAGACGCAATTCTCAAGACTACGAGATAAACATCTTCTAATACATTTTTGTCTTAGTTTGGTTAGTTTTGGAAAAGTAAATGAGTTGAATATCTTTTTATTTTTAGAAAGTATTATCCCCATCATACACTTTTATACCATAAAGAGTGATAATAGAGCAGTTGCTTCTTGGTACAACTAGAGTAATTTAACAAGACTCAAGTAGCGGAAAGTAATGTACTTAAAATTTATAATTTCCTTTTTCCTGATTTTATCAGATATATATAGTACTGGACTCTTCCAGTTTAAATTTTTGTCAATAAATTCTTATAAATACTCGACACGATGTTATCTTTGCCCCCGTTTTTTCATGTCACGTTGAGTCATAAACCTTATATTCTAAATATTGTGGAAACTGTTGTGACTAAGACCAAATAACATAAAATTAGTTTTATCCATGTTTAAGGACAACAAAGTAATAAATATCTAATCATTTCTTTAAATGGCGGTTACCATCTATTACGAATTGCCACTTAAATTGTCAAAATAACAGCTGTGTCCTCCGCGAAACCAAAAAACATTCGTTTCTTCAAAAAGTGATGACTTCAATTATGGCCCCCTGTACATACAGAAAATATTTGAAAGACATTAATAGTTTTGCATAGTCCTTTTATACTCCGAAAACATTATTAAAAAAAAACGAATTTTGTTAATTATTTTTTTGGGTATATGTTAACTCATTGAAAAATAAATCTATAATTTACATGGACGTTTCGTTCATTATATTGAGCTTTCTCAAGATAAAAACATATATAGTTAATAGTGTAAACTTTAAAAAAGTTAAAAACATTCGCTTAAAAACATTACGTTTAAAACAAACAATGACCATAAAAAGAAAAATACATTTAAAACAAATTAATATTATATATAAATTTTACACTATTAACTATATATGTTTTAATTTTAGAAAATAAATTTCCATTTTGAGAAAGCTCAATATAATCAGCGAAACGTCGATGTAAATTATAGATTTATTTTTCAATGAGTTAACCTATACCCAAGAAAATAATTAACAAAATATTTATACATAGGTAAAGAAAATGAATGAATTATATATATATATATATATATATATATATATATATATATATATATATATATATATATATATATATATATATATATATATATATATATATATATATATATATATATATATATGTACAATATATATATATATATATATATATATATATATATATATATATATATATACCAAATAACATAAAATTAGTTTTATCCATATTTAAGGACAACAAAGTAATAAATATCTAATCATTTCTTTAAATGGCGGTTACCATCTATTACGAATTGCCACTTAAATTGTCAAAATAACAGCTGTGTCCTCCGCGAAACCAAAAAACATTTGTTTCTTCAAAAAGTGATGACTTCAATTATGGGCCCCTGTACATACAGAAAATATTTGAAAGACATTAATAGTTTTGCATAGTCCTTTTATACTCCGAAAACATTATTAAAAAAAAACGAATTTTGTTAATTATTTTTTTGGGTATATGTTAACTCATTGAAAAATAAATCTATAATTTACATGGACGTTTCGTTCATTATATTGAGCTTTCTCAAGATAAAAACATATATAGTTAATAGTGTAAAATTTAAAAAAGTTAAAAACATTCGCTCAAAAACATTACGTTTAAAACAAACAATGACCATAAAAAGAAAAATACATTTAAAACAAATTAATATTATATATAAATTTTACACTATTAACTAAATATGTTTTAATTTTAGAAAATAAATTTCCATTTTGAGAAAGCTCAATATAATCAGCGAAACGTCGATGTAAATTATAGATTTATTTTTCAATGAGCTAACCTATACCCAAGAAAATAATTAACAAAATATTTATACATAGGTAAAGAAAATTAATGAATTATATATATATATATATATATATATATATATATATATATATATATATATATATATGTATATATATATATATATATATATATATATATATATATGTACAGGGTGGTCGAAATTGGTCTGTTTTAACAGAGAAAACCTATTTCCTGACTAGATAGAGCAAAACTGACTTAGGTGTCATGGGCTCGATTTCTGAGAAATGTTTAATGGCAAAAACCGCCTGCCGATATTTTCACTGCCAACTGAGATATAGGGCGTTTTTCAATTTTCGGCCATTTTGAAAATTGTCCATAACTTTTTTATTTTGCGGAATATTAACATTCTGCAAAGACATTCTAAAGGCACTTTTTTATGTGCAATCCAGTGGCATACTCAGATTTTTTCTATAGTTGTCCGTTTTATCATAAATAGGCAAAACTTTTTTTTTTCAAATGGAAATCATAGTTGGCTATAAATTATAAAAAATGCTCGCGTTTAGCCCTTTTCAGTGATATAAAGTTGTAGGTACTTATTTTCAAAAATAACGAAAATATTAGGTGTTTTTGGTTTACATCGAAGTAGGCTTTGATTTGTGATGACAATATCTCAATTATGTATTGTTAAGATTTATAGTTTGTTAGCAACTTAAACACAACTTTAAATAACACTAGCTAACGTTATTTTAATTATTTATTATTAATTTTTTTTATTTTTTTTTGTTTACATAGCAAAGTTGAACAAAATTAACAAACTAAACTACTATTTACAGCTACAAGTGAAAATAAAAAATAATTATGAAAATCTAGGTATTTAGTTAGATAGGTTTCTGATAAATATATTTAGAGAAGTTGTTCAAATTGAGCCCCTCCCTGTTGAATACAAACTAAGCATCTTTTGCGTACCGAGTTGCAACTATTTATTAGTTCAACTGGGCTAATAGATGCAAAAGCTTGCCTAGTGGCCTCTTGCAATTCTTCTTTTGTGTGAAAGGTTCTTCCTTTAAATATCAAGTCCTTCAATCTTCCCCACAAAAAAAAATCTAAGGGAGTTAAGTCACAGGACCTAGCAGGCCAAGGTATGGGGCCCCACGTACCAATCCAATTTTCTCGAAATTCGAAGTTTAAAAGATCAGTTGTGATCCTTGCATTGTGCGGGGGACAACCATCTTGTTGATAGTAGATATTTCTGGCATCAGCTAAAGGTATGTCTTCCAACAAAGGGACAATATATGTGCGCAAAATATTTACATAATCATCTGCAGTTAAATTTCCATCGTAAAAATAAGGTCCCACAAATCTTCCTCGGAATATCCCCACCCATATATTGAATCCACACCGACCTTGCCGGTCTTGTTGCACAACTACGTGTGGATTTTCAGTGGACCAGTGATATGAATTATATCTATTAAATATACCAGAAGTATCTACTCTGGATTCATCACTCCAAATAATATTTAATGGAAAATTCTCATTCTCCATGAATTTTTGCTCATACCACTGACAAAATCTCAATCTTCTAGCGGCGTCCCCTTCACGGAGTTGATGAACTCTTCTCGTTCTGTACGGTTTGAATTTATGTTTTTTGAGTATTTTTAAAACGGTGGTCTTTGGAACATTCGTTATATTAGCCAATGTTCGAGAGGAGGTGCCAGGATGATCTAATACCTCACCAATTATATTTAGCTGCTGGATTTCCTTTTCTTCCTTTAGTTCATAATGTCTTGTTCTTAACTTTTTAAAACTTCCGTAATTTACTAAATTACTTTTTAATGTTTGATAAATTCGGTTATCCGGTTGACGTCGCTCGGGAAATGTATTAAAATATAATTCACTAGCTGCTTCAGGAACTTCGTTAGATAATATGTAACATTTTAACATATCATACTTTTCATAATTCTCAAACATATTTTGTCAGCAACTTAACACAACTTTATAAAGATAACACCAAAACGCAATAATTACACCAGACTACAGTAATCTGACAGCAATATATTCAAAATATTGAACGCGCGTCATTATTCCAAGGCCTACTTCGATGTAAACCAAAAACACCTAATATTTTCGTTATTTTTGAAAATAAGTACCTACAACTTTATATCACTGAAAAGGGCTAAACGCGAGCATTTTTTATAATTTATAGCCAACTATGATTTCCATTTGAAAAAAAAAAGTTTTGCCTATTTATGATAAAACGGACAACTATAGAAAAAATCTGAGTACGCCACTGGATTGCACATAAAAAAGTGCCTTTAGAATGTCTTTGCAGAATGTTAATATTCCGCAAAATAAAAAAGTTATGGACAATTTTCAAAATGGCTGAAAATTGAAAAACGCCCTATATCTCAGTTGGCAGTGAAAATATCGGCAGGCGGTTTTTGCCATTAAACATTTCTCAGAAATCGAGCCCATGACACCTAAGTCAGTTTTGCTCTATCTAGTCAGGAAATAGGTTTTCTCTGTTAAAACAGACCAATTTCGACCACCCGGTACAATATATATATATATATATATATATATATATATATATATATATATATATATATATATATATATATATATATATATATATATATATATATATATATATATATATATATATATATATCTTTTCTGTTAATTTTTTAATTGTTCTAAATTATTTGATCAAACACTTTTCAAAAAATAACTTTTGAAGCCTATAATTACTTTTTATAAAATGTTAGGAAAAAAAGACTGGGTATTCATTCATGTTTGTGGGAGATTCAGAAAACATTGAGGAAAACATAAAATTTTATTTATTTTTATGATATAATAAAGCTTTCAATATAGTATTGTAAAAAAATAGAATATGTTTTTTAGAGACTTAATTCAAATAATATTAAATTTCCTAAACAAATAGTTCCAAAGAAGCATAAATGTTTGTCCAAATAAGTACAATTTTATCTAATATCAGAAACCCAAGCACAGTTAAATGAAGTATTCAATAAATAAGTCAACAATAATAATTCTGTTCTTTAAAACTTCTTTAAAACATGAATAAAATAAATTTAAAACATATACTGAAATTATGTGTAATATTTCCATTTCTTGCTATTTTGAGAGTCATCCAAAGAACGAAATTTCAATGTTTTGTTTTGCCCCAATTTTATACTTCTTTCTACAGCAAAGCTTTCTTGATAAGGCTGTTTGAGAGGTGAAAGTCCATCAATTTAATCTTGGTCCTAAAGAATAAAGTTTAAGTTGAGTTAGTCCATTAATACAATTTTGTAACTTGTTTGCCGACAACTCCAGAATTATTAGTTAATAAGCTTTGGTTTTAAAAAAATCACAAATTATACCAGTTGTCCACAATATCAATAAATTGATGTGATTACCAGCACCATCATAAAAAAATTAATTTTGGCTATGTATGTTTTTGAATAAATATGACAAGTTAATTTTGAAGCTAGGTTCAGAGTGTGAATGAAATGAGGCATAAGGCACAGACAGGGCTGCGATCTATATGCAGTTCTATGTTCTGACTTCCCCTTGTCACAACTCAGATTTTAATACTTGATTGCATAACCTTGGGTTCATATTAACTGTTTTAATGTAATAACTTGTTTTTTTTAATATCACATTAATTTAGAAATTGATATCTTAAATGACATGTGTAATGCTACTATTGTAAAAACATGAATAAAGAGTATAAGCATTGATTAGATACATTTTTATCATCTAACCAAAAAAAGAAAAACCAACATAAGTTGGGCTAACCAAAAATGCAACAATGTATTTAAAATACAATTACATACAAAATCATAGATTTAAAAAAAAAGTGTCCGGCTGGATTTTACCACACAACCTGTCTAGTGCAAATTCAAAACTCTACCAATGAGCTACAGCTACCACACCAGAAAGTAAACAAACTTTGTCTATATTATAGAAAAGTATCTTCTAAACTACCACGGAGAGCATATAGATTGCAGCCCTGACTGTGTGTAGCACCTCACGTAAATGAACTGTTCTGAACTGAAAACACCAAAATAACTTACGGTTTTTCAATTTTGAAGAAATGGGATTTTTAGATTTTGTAAATGTTAAGAAAGCTGGTTGCCTGACAAATCTTTCAAAGCACTTTGTTTAATTGCTTAATAACATTGGCTTTCAGTGCTAATACCAAATATTTCTAAAAGTTAACATCTTTGTGAGAAGAAAAACATTTTAAAAAGAAATAATGTCTTATTATTAAAGTATAAGCCCAAACTGATTATTCTGATGTATTAATTACCTCAGCAGTCCAATATTTATTGTTAGATAGAACTATTTCTCATACTGCTTTGTTTATCCACTTATAATTTTACAGCCAAAGCTAATCCTCTTTTTGTTGTTGCCTGGGATTCATATTCCATATTGCTGAGATGGGGCCACTCTGGATGATTAATTACCAATAATTTACTTGGTTTTCCTAAAACTAAAAATATAACTATATATTATTATCATGCTATCAATTAATTACAAATGCTTTTGTTTTAACTAACATTTAGTTTATATTTAAAAAATCCAACTATTGTAAAAAATCCGAAGAGGGGTATTTAAGAATATAGATGTTAACACATAAAAAAAGAATCTAGGTGACTTACCAATATGATATGTGAACAGTACAAAACACATTCTGATGTCTTATATTGATAGTGGTTTTAAATAATAATTGTTGCATCTCTCTTTCCAGTCTCCTTGAGATCCCATTTAAACGGACGAAAAACTAAGAATATCGGGATCCATAATCAAACCAACATTGCTCAAGCATTTTTCTTCCATAGATAACAAAACTTTTTGATTGTATCATAACTCCTAACTATGAAATACGTTCTACGGATAATACGAGGCTATTTCTATAAACTAGGTAATTCTCTGACGATTTGCAACTTATTAATTTCAAACATACCAATAAATAATCAACTATGGTAGTCCGTAGATTCGTTGCCTAAAGTTTATCCAAACAATAATGCAGTTTGGCAACGGTGACACAAGTTTCTTCCGTCATGCAAATTTATGTATTTCGACATTTAAAGCCAACGCCGCATTCCATGCATTCCTAAGTGTCGGGATTTCGACTGTTTGGGCCAGTGACTTTTAGGGGTATTGTCGATTTGGGCCAGTGAAGTTTCGGGCCAAATACATCGAACCAAAAAATCTAATTGTGCTTTTACCCTGTACAAATCTTCAAGACACCTCGAAATAATAATTTAGGTGTTACCATTTAATATGTTATATTTAAATAGGTTTACAAAATAACTTGCGAGGCCCGATATATGTTTAAGCGAAAATTGATAAATTAGAAATATACAGCTTTTGACCCCCGATTTCTGACTCACTCTGTATTTTACGAAGTATTGTGAAAAAAGCATCATAGGGATGATAATAACATATTAACAGTTTACAAACAACTGCGTTCTAAAACTATGGCCCGAAGCTTCTTATACGGCTTCGATATTGCCTCAAACGTTTTATTTATTGTAGCATTCAGAAGCGGGGATGGTAGGGACATCCAATAACGGTCGCAATAAGAATTCTTCTCAATTTTATATTACGACAGATCCATGTCCACAGTTAGATGACCAAAATATTGTCTTCGGTAAAGTCGTGAAGGGATTGGACATAGTTAAAGAAATGACAGAGATTCCGAGATTGAACGATATACCTCAAGAGGTAAGATGCGTTTGGTAAAACCTGATACACTTAAAACACTAAAATAAAATAAAAAACAGAAACGAAACTGGCTGACAGTGTATCAAATAAACTCAGAACATTGAAGCCAGATATATATATATATATATATATATATATATATATATATATATATATATATATATATATATATATATATATATATATATATATATATATATATATATATATATATATATATATATATATATATATATATATATATATATATATATATATATATATATATATATATATATATATATATATATATATATATATATATATATATATATATATATATATATATATATATATATATATATATATATATATATATATATATATATATATATATATATATATATATATATATATATATATATATATATATATATATATATATATATATATGTGTGTGTATGTATGTATATAGCCGAAAAAGTGAATAATTCAGATAACATTTATTTTATTAACTATTTTAATTTATATTTTTACAGGATATTGTAGTAATGGATTGCGGTGAATTCAAAGCAAATGAACCTTGGAATATGGAAGAAAATGATGGTACGCCAGACGTTTATCCACCTTGGCCAAATGATTGGAATGGATCATTAGACTTCGAAATAGTTACTAGCGTCATACAAAATATTAACGATGCAGGGAATATGTATTTTTATATGCATAAGTTTATAAATGCAGAAATAAAGTATAAGAAAGTTATAAGGTAGGCATAATTGACCAATTAGAGCTATTCATTTGTATTTAGTTAAAAAATGCTCTATTGAGAATTAGAAGATTAAATATATGCAATTTGAATACTTGAACAGGGATTACAGTTTTCTTTTATTTGTTGGTTTAAGGTCACTCGTTCATAAAAAATCAATACATAATATTCTGGGATAACGTTTCGGTCCTAGTTTTGGTCTTTTTCACGTCTAAAATATTTGTAGCATATTTGATTATCGAAAAAATATTTAGAATTAAAAACTTGCCAAAATATTGTCGATCAAAATTAGCACAGTAAACCACCACAAGTCAACGGACCTGTCAAAGAACATGTTGTTCCATCCGTGAATCTCTACGTACTTATATATAGAGATTTTCCTTTAGGCATATATTTATACCTGTAAATCTTATTTTCTTGGGTCTAGGTTAATTAATAAATTAATTAAACTATATTATTTTCTTGGTTTAAGGTCATTATATTAAACAGCAAATTAGAAGGTATCTTTTAAAACATATATTTGATGCCTTGGTAACGTTTCGACCATAGTTTTGGTCTTTTTCAAACCTATAAGGTGTTTTAGCACAATTTGTATATATAAAGAAAAGTATTTAACATTTAAGACTTACTATAGAACGCAAGATTATCAAATAAATAATACCACTAGATTATACATATTATGACGAATACTGGAATATTTATTTTACATTTTAAAATTGTTAAGATGTTCACTGTATTAAAATTAAACAAATACTACGACTGTTGGTGGTTATAATAAAGATATATATATTTTATTTAGGTTGTTAGTATCTTTTTTGTCGTTAATAGCATCCTTGTTTTTATGAATTTCAGCCATTTCAAAAAATTCACTTTTTTTAACTAAGGTTCGGTTTTTAATATTTTAGCTTGTTCATAGTTGAATGTATGATTTTTGGATATTCCGTGGTGTTTTTTTTGTCGTATTTGTAACTTTTTAGTCTGTTTTCCAAATATTGGCTGGTTTGTCCAATATAAACACCGTTGCAATTGTTCCAACGAATCTGATAAACTATATTGCTTTTTTTATTAATTGGCGTTTTTGTTTTTAAGTTTGTTAAGTTTTAAGTTTTTTGCCAGCAAATTATGTCCTTTGTGACTTGTCACAATGTTATGTTTTATAAAAATTTTTTGAAATTGTTGGGATAAACCATTTATAAAAGGCAAAGAAATGTTTTTGATTTCGGACAATTTGATTTCATATTAGAGTTTACAGAATTGTAATATTTCTGAATTCTGCTTTTGAATAATGTATTAATTCAATATGAGGGGTATATATAGGGTACTATATATATTTATTTATATATATATATATATATATATATATATATATATATATATATATATATATATATATATATATATATATATATATATATATATATATATATATATATATATATATATATATATATATATATATATATATATATATATATATATATATATATATATATATATATATATATATATATATATATATTACGGTTAAATTGTTTACTTGGCTAGTTTATAAACTAACTGGAATGTATATAAACTATCCAAACGTCTGGTTATTTTGATGGAAAATATTTTGTCGACTAAAATAGCTGCCAGTATTGGTTGGTTTGAATACTATCCAGCTAGTTTACAAACTATACAAGATTTGCAGCTAAAGTATAAACCACAAGAAAAGTATACAAAATAACCGGTGTTTTTGGCTAGTTTAAAAACTATCCACGGCAAATGGATAAAATGTGAACTTAACAATCCTAGTAATACATAATAACTAACTCGTTGGTTAGTATGTAAACTAACCAATTCTGTTTGGTTAATTTGGCTCAACATAATAAAATAATTCATTGTCAGGAATCAAGTTTATTTATAGGTACAACATGTCGTATTATTATTATTACTACTTAAATATAAGTAAAAAAACAAAGAAAAATAATATAAAAATATACGAATAATAACTTTTAAAACATCGAAACTACAAAAAAGTATATTATTTATTGGAGCAAGTTGCACTATTATGGCACTTGCTGTTACACGTATATCCCGAAGCAAGACATTTACACTTTTTATTTGTGCAACTCTTCTTACAATGACAGCGAACATAGCCTTAAGTTGAGCCAGATACTGAAAATTTTCCTGCAGCGCTCCGTAGTGTTATGTCGGTGTCTGTCTTGACATCTTCTAGCTCAATAAATTGTTGCTTGCATATTTCAAATTCATTTCGAGAATATAGTTGTTTAAGGACACCGTGAACAGTTCCTATGCGGTAAAATTCATCTTCCACGCTCATTATTACGCCCAGTATGTTTCTGTGATCTGATCGACTTCGGTCTACATCTGGAATTGGCACTCTCACGGACATGCCAGCAGTTCCTGGTTTAAATTTTTTCCTGGAAGTTTGTAACATTTTTTCTGCTTGCCGTTTTAGACTTTCGTGGCATGCATCCCTTATCGCTTTGATATTGTCTTTTTTTTGACAATGATCGCACGCGTTTTCTTCAGAACAAAGTATGCATTTATGCAATGATGATATTTCATTGAGATCGTTTTCCGTCGTTTCAGTTCCTGGGTTAATTACCGCTGGTTGTGAAACCGATGTTTCATTGTTTTCTTCGGGTGAAACTGAGATTTCAGTATTATCACTCTGTATAATCAGCGTAGCATTTTCAATTAAATCCACGATCATTTCATTTTCGGTGGTGATAGGATTTTCATCGGGTACATAATTGTTATTTGTAGGATTTTCAATTAAATCTGAAAAATATTAGGTTGTACATACTTATTGAGAATTGGAAAATACTACGTACCATAACGGTTTTCCACGATCATTTCATTTTCGGTGGTGATAGGATTTTCATTGGGTACATAATTGTTATTTGTAGGATCTGAATCTTCTACCATGTTCTCCTCGGTATCATTACTAGACGACAATATTGTTTCTAGTTCTTCTTCTGTACGTATGTTTTTAATTTTATCAGTAGGTAAGGGTAGGTTATTTAAACCATCTCTACATTTTACACCATACAATGCTTCATAAGGACTGCGTCCAATTCCAGAATGAAAACAGCTATAAAAAATAATGAGTAAACATGAAACTACAAACACAGAGCTACTGTTGCAGTAACTTACGCAAACAGATACAAAAGTTAACAATGCTCTTTTCCACAACATACTGGACACAGAATTTTTTTGGATCAGATTAGAAAGCAAGCTAGAGATAAAAAAACAGTTTTAGAGACGAACTTACCGATTCTTTTGAAATTGGACAATTTTTAGACCTTCGCTCCATTTAGTTGAGTTAGTATCTTTCATCCACGACGCTAACTTATTCTCTATGTCCTGGTTCGCCCTCTCCACTGAACCTTGCGATTGTGAATGCCTCGGTTTACCATGCACAATGTGGCAGTCGGGCCACATTCCGACTAATTCCTCAATTACCTAAAAATTTGTATATTGCTGCTATAAAGAAAAGCAAACACATTTTTAGTTTTATACTGAAGGTAGGAATATTCTTACTCATTTTATTGACTGTTCAAATGCAGACATTTTTACAGAAATAAATAGATTCAAAGACTATAATACGAACAATTTCTCAATTTTAGTTGAAGAAAGTATAAAAAAAATTGGTCAAGTGCGAGTCAGACTCGCGCACGTAGGGTTCCGTACTTTATCCTTTGGGTACGGAGCCCTAAAAACGACCATTTAAAATAGAAAAATTAAAAAAAGTTTGGCACCGGTGGAACTCGAACTCGCGCCTCCGAAGGGACTGGAGCCGTAAGCCAGCGCCTTAGACCGCTCGGCCCCGCTAGCTTGTGAAAAATTGTGTCCACGAGCCGTAGCTATTAAAATATGTGGCTGATATTTTTACCTTGCAAAAATAGATTTTTGTGTTATTGATTTTTGAACTTTTTAGTATTTGTTGTTATAGCGGCAACAGAAATACATCATCTGTAAAAGTTCCAACTCTCTGACTATAACGGTTCATGAGATACAGCCTGGTGACAGACGGACGGACGGACGGACAGCGGAGCCTTAGTAATAGGGTTCCCGTTTTTACCCTTTGGGTACAGAACCCTAAAAAATGAATTGGCCGGGAATCGAACCCATACCAACCGCGTGCTAGGCGAGCACGCTACTACACTGTTCATCCTTTCTCCCATAATAACCAACTGTACTAACCCTATTGACCCGGTACACATATCCGGAAAAATACCTACCTGATTTGCAAATTCTCGGCCGTTGTCGCTCTGCAGTACACAAGGGCTTCCTAAGTCTGCAAATACTTCTAACAGGTGCTCAGCTACTTCCCTAGCTTGCTTTGTTTTTAGCGCCCTCAACCGGACGTATTTGGTTAGATGGTCTTGATAGACAAAAATAAATTTGTAGTCACCATCCGGTCTAGTTTGTAAGTCGATGAGATCGATTTGCCACCGAGAGTTCAAATGATTCGAAAAGATTGGTTTAACAACAATACCTTTCTTGGTTTTGTTTCGTTTGATTTGACAGTTTTCACAAGTTTCAATGAATAATTTCGTCATTTCTTGTGTTACGTTATAATACTTTTCATTTAATAATTTTGTAGTTGCTTGACGACCTCCATGCCCAGTTCCTTGGTGGGCAACTTTAATGGCATCATAAAATTCATTCATACGCAACATAATTTTTCCGGATTTTTTATGTAATATTATATAAGATGATTCGATTCTCTGTAAATCAAACGTACTTATCACATGATAATCACTCTTGTTACTACTGTTAGGTCCAGTTTCGCGTATTATCTTTATACGTTGCAAAAGTTCATTGTATTCATTATCATCCATTAATTTTGAATTTCGCGACTTTTTCTGGTAAACTTCCGAGATGATACTTTCAAATTTTTGTTGTTGATTCATTTTTTAAAGACTAAAATCGCTAAAACACCAGTAGTAAACAATAACAACACGCGACACTAAACATAACCTCACTTTTCTAATAAATTATCCAAATGGATTTGGTTAGTTTACATACTAACCAACGAGTTAGTTATTATGTATTACTAGGATTGTTTAAGTTCACATTTTATCCATTTGCCGTGGATAGTTTTTAAACTAGCCAAAAACACCGGTTATTTTGTATACTTTTCTTGTGGTTTATACTTTACCTGCAAATCTTGTATAGTTTGTAAACTAGCTGGATAGTATTCAAACCAACCAATACTGGCAGCTATTTTAGTCGACAAAATATTTTCCATCAAAATAATCAGACGTTTGGATAGTTTATATACTATCCAGTTAGTTTATAAACTAGCCAAGTAAACAATTTAACCCTAACATATATATATATATATATATATATATATATATATATATATATATATATATATATATATATATATAAGAGAAGGGTAGTCTTGACCGACTAGTTGAACAAGTAACCTAATTATTGGGGTATCGGTCCTAATTTAGGGCTAGATTTAAATTGCTTTTAAGCTACGCCAAGCTTTCGGTAATGATTATTACCTTCTTCAGGGTGCTTTGCAATTAGTATCGATAACTTCTTGCGAAAAACAAACACACGTTGACCTTAACATTAAAATTAGATTTTACATACTGGCTTGGCGTAGCTTAAAAGCAATTTAAATCTAGCCCTAAATTAGGACCGATACCCCAATAATTAGGTAACTTGTTATATATATATATATATATATATATATATATATATATATATATATATATATATATATATATATATATATATATATATATATATATATATATATATATATATATATATATATATATATATATATATATATATATATATATATATATATATATATATAGGGGCCCCCTGAAACTCCAAACATATTTTGATATAGGTATGCTTTTTCCTAATTTTCGTGAAATTTGACTGTTTGGACCTAACATAACAAACATATCAAACGAATGGCTGAAACTGAAGATTTTTTAAAACTTCTTACACCAATTTCTGTGTGACTGGATATGGTTCAGCAGAAAGGTGGCTCTTTGTCTAGCACAGGTGAGGCACGGAAAAAACTTATAGCTGTTTCTGATAATGTCAAAAATGAGGACACAAATTTACATCAATATCAACTCTTCAAAACAGGATATAATCAAGCTTCAACACCTGATTTAGATCTTGATGGTAAACATTTCCTAAACACATGATTATTACCATTAATAATCAAGTTAGAAGCAAAATCAGACCCCTTTCGAAAACCATGTTTTCTAGCGAAATATTACAAAATGTGAACGCAATACAGTGGTGGAGATCTCAAGAAGCCATTACAGAGATCAATAAGGTACTACACATAATTGTTCCTATGCCTATGCATCTTTTTCCAACTTGGAAAGAATGTTTTCTACATATGGATTTGTTCATTCTGATATTAGAAATAGCCTTGGCAATGAAAATGAATCTAAATTATCATTTCCTTTTTAAAAAAACTTATACTTAATTGTTCTGTTTGAAAGCATAACTTTTTTATTTTTAATGTTATGTAATGTTACATTCGGCATTTAGCTTTTTTTAACTTTGTAATGTTTTACTTGGTATGAGAGTTTGTTAGAAAGATGCTGTATTTATGTTTGGTTTTAATGAAAGCAATTTCAAAGTTTTATTTTCGTAAATACATATGTAATCAGTCAAAAAGGCAGTTTTTCGAAAAAAATCATGATTTTTTTATTAAAAATCGTTTAATTAATTCATGATTTTAATCATCTCAACCCTGAAAAAAATATATATATATATATAACAAGTAACCTAATTATTGGGGTATCGGTCCTAATTTAGGGCTAGATTTAAATTGCTTTTAAGCTACGCCAAGCTTTCGGTATTGATTATTACCTTCTTCAGGGTGCTTTGCAATTAGTATCGATAACTTCTTGTGAAAAACAAACACACTTTGACCTTAACATTAAGATTAGATTTTACATACTGGCCAGTATGTAATCTATATATATATATATATATATATATATATATATATATATATATATATTATATATATATATATATATATATATATATATATATATATATATATATATAATGTTGATTCCTAGTCCTTTACGGATGGAAAAATACAATGTGTTTTCATTCCGGGTGTACATCCGTTCACTACTGTCATTCTGAAAAGAACAGTCTTGCTGACGTTTCGCCATAATCACATTTGGCATTTTCGAAGCTTTCTTTCTCGCGTCCGAATAGAGACTGACTATATAATATATATATATAATATATATATATATATATATATATATATATATATATATATATATATATATATATATATATATATATATATATATATATATATATATATATATATATATATATATATATATATATATATATATATATATATATATATATATATATATATATATATAATGTTGATTCCTAGGCCTTTACGGATGGAAAAATACAATGTGTTTTCATTCCGGGTGTACATCCGTTCACTACTGTCATTCTGAAAAGAACAGTTTTGCTGACGTTTCGCCATAATCATATTTGGCATTTTCGAAGCTTTCTTTCTCGCGTCCGAATAGAGACTGACTATATAATATATATATATATATATATATATATATATATATATATATATATATATATATATATATATATATATATATATATATATATATATATATATATATATATATATATATATATATATATATATATCAATTAATATATATATATATATTTGCGAAAAACAAACTCACTTTGACCTTAATGTTAAGGTCAAAGTGTGTTTGTTTTTCGCAAGAAGTTATCGATACTAATTGCAAAGCACCCTGAAGAAGGTAATAATCATTACCGAAAGCTTGGCGTAGCTTAAAAGCAATTTAAATCTAGCCCTAAATTAGGACCGATACCCCAATAATTAGGTTAGTTGTTGTTCAACTAGTCGGTCAAGACTACCCTTCTCTTTAATATATATATATATATATATATATATATATATATATATATATATATATATATATATATATATATATATATATATATATATATATATATATATATATATATATATATATATATATATATATATATATATATATATATATATATATATATATATGTATATATATATATATATATATATATATATATATATATATATATATATATATATATATATATATATATATATAATGTTGATTCTTAGTCCTTTACGGATGGAAAAATACAATGTGTTTTCATTCCGGGTGTACATCCGTTCACTACTGTCATTCTGAAAAGAACAGTTTTGCTACGTTTCGCCATAATCACATTTGGCATTTTCGAAGCTTTCTTTCTCGCGTCCGAATAGAGACTGACTATATAATATATATATATTATATATATATATATATATATATATATATATATATATATATATATATATATATATATATATATATATATATATATATATATATATATATATATATATATATATATATATATATATATATATATATATATATATATATATATATATATATATATATATATATATATATATATATATATATATATATATATATATATATATATATATATATATATATATATATATATATATATATATATATATATACCCATTTTAGATACATTGATTGGTACCTGGATAAAGTGAAAAGTAAAATTGGAGGCATCTTACTTGACTTACGAAATAATGCATTATTAAATCTCAGCGCTGTCAGATTGAACATAAACAAAAACAAAGAAGCTTGGGAACACTGTAATGAGGTAAGTATTACTTGTAATTTCGTACTTTATCATAATTTTAACACATCATTTAACTTAGACAACGGTTTTGTATCAAAACTACGCTTTCTTATGTTGCATTATAAGGGGCCAAGAAGTTAAGTTGCAAACCAGTTATTGTTTAAGTTGAATTTAAGATATTTTCAAAATATAATTATCAGTTCGGTTTGAAACATCTGATAATGTGCATCAAGCGGCTTATCATAGTGACCTGTGGTCTTTAGGTTTTTATTTTAAGGGGACTACCTCACTACAATGCAATATTTGATGTGGCTGACAGGGATGACGAAATTCCTGTTTAAATAGAGATTTCACTATTCCGAAAAATATATCTTAGGGAGTCAGAAAAATTGTTTTGGTTAGGTTACAAAAAAAATAATGGTAAAATAGGTTTCCAGGGGACAGTACGGATCCGTTTTAATTTTTTATGGAACATAGATATCTAAATGCAGAGCACCTACATCTTTTAAGTCAGCAAGGCGATTTAATTTTTGTGTGAAACACGATTTAGTTGGATACGTTCCGCTTTATATAACACAAAAAAAAGGGATCATTCGTTGAATTGATACAGGGAACATAAATTAAGGAAATTAGTTAAGTCACCTATTAAAGTTTTAAGTATTGTAGAGTGCAAAGCAGAGAAAATGAAAGGAAAACAGTTCATGTCCTCGACAAATGATAAGGGTTACTTTTACAAAGTGCTATTGCCAGAATTTGTTTTCTTTGGTAAATTGAGGTGTGTCGTTGATCCTTATTACTCTTCCGTTATGCAAGCCTTTTCATGTCTAAGATATGGACATATGTCCAATCAGTGTAAAGCAAAAAAAGGTGCAAAAATTGCGGTGTCCTTAAAGATAAAAATTCCATTACTTGTGAAAATTATTTATAAACTTGTCTTTATTGTAATTCAAATAATAATTCCGGTGTTGATAAAAATTGTCCCTTTTTTAGCAAACAAAAATGCACCAAAGAATGTATGGTAAATTTAAATATTTTGTTTAGAAGCACAAAAAGTTGTAAATAACCCGTAATACGTCAGTTTCGTGTGTAAGAATAAATCTAGTCCTTTAATCTCATCTTCATGTTCATTTTCCTGCTGTTAAGAAAAACCTATAATGTTCAACCTACTTAAACCTGCAATTCCTCTCAAGGTCATGACCAAATTCACTAATGGCTGTAAACTACCCAAGCAAAGCCTAAAAAAACGTAAATTCACCTTTACCTACAACTTCCCTGGTATAGAATTCCAGTACTTACCATAAATATTCTATATATGCATATAATTACTTGGTAGTAACTTTATACAAATGCATTAAAGTAATTTTTTTCAATTTTTTTAAAGTTTTTTATTTATTTATTATTTATTTTTCTTCATAAAAATATGGTTTTACTGTAAGAAATAGAAAATTTTACCGAATATTTAAACATTTTATTAGGCCTCAGATTTGTTTGTCCAGTACATTTCGCATTAAAAATTTACCAGTCTATCCCTGTTTAAGATGTTTTTTTGGTACTGAATTTTTAAACATTTCATTAGGGCTACCATTTTGTGCCACCACAATGGATTTACACACAAATTTTACATGTTTATCCCTATTTTCACATTAATTGATATAGTTAGAGTTCAACAAAACAGTGAAACTATAGTAGACACCGTTCTAGTTGCTTTATCAGTGAATTCGCGGCGAATTTTCGATGCTTTTTGAAGTTGTTTTGCAAAAATAACTATATTCCAAATGTAAATGTATTTGTATAAACTAGATAATATTAATTATTTAAACGTGGTAGAGCTGGTGTATGACAAATAAAACAAAATTCCTTTGTTAAAAGCTCGCCGACGTTTCGACTTTATTTTAAATGTTTTGCAAGGCTAGAACAAAACACTATATTCGCAAACATCAAATTCAAATTCAAAAAACTTCCTCTATTATTGGCTCTTATTAGCTCCTGCTGTTGACTAGAAATTATACAAACCTAAATAAATCCATGTAAATCGCAAGAACTTAAGCCTTCTAAAATTCAGTACTTTAGTAAATTGGTAATGTTCCTGTATAGTAAATATATATTATATATAAAAAAACATTGAGCATTGAAAATTTAGACAAATTACGCAAACAATCATACATAAATGTGTAACTATTTTTAATAGTTAGGAATATTTGAGTCAAAGGCAAAAACGTAATCTCCAATTAGAACACAAAAGGGGGGAAATCCTATTTAAATAGAATACCATTTGGTATTTTATTATTTACTCCGTAATTTAACACAGGAACATAGCAAGTACTGGCAAAAAAGCGTTGGCATTCAGGTATTTACGTAATCAGTTTTTTTTCCTTTGCCTTTTATATGCTCATTGGACTCCAATATGTATTTACATTTTTGACAAATACATGGTTTGGATAATTGTTTTTAAGATAACCTTCTATATAGGTTTAGTACATAGTTATAATGTGTATTCAAAGCCTGAGTATCCGTTTTACAGTTGACGGTATTATTTAAAGGTATGTAAATCATTTCACTTATACAAAGTCTGTAATAATTACTTCTGTACTTGCACAGTGCAAAATGATGTGCTAATATAATTTTTCCGTTTTATTAATATTGTTTTCCCTACAATAATATTCATGATGGTAAATCCGATTTTTTAAATATTATTTGTTCATACCTTCATAACATGTATCACACTCTGTACACAGAATTTTATATATAATTTTGGATTGAAAATCTTTTGGTGTCGTGTCTTTTAATTTAGAAAACACTGAATTTATACATTTGGTTTTATAAAATGCTAACCGACACTCCGGATTCTTTTTGGAAAGTCTCTGACGTTTTTCGAACAGGTCTCGTATATATGGAAATCTACAAAATTTAGGCACTTCCGGTTATACCGGACGTAGACGTCAAGTTTCTTATTTTAAATGAAACACCCTGTATATAATCGAATTTTTGGATTTCTCGAAAAATTCTAGGTATATTTCATGTATAATATCCTATACCTAAGTTCAACTGTTTTTGAGATATTTTGAATCTTATGTAAAAAATGACGTTTGCAGGTCTAGACATAACTATAAATATCTCCTTATCGAAGTCTCTATTTTTTGCCATTGGCTTCCTTGTCCAAAAGGGTACACTTTAGTGGCCTGTGCTGATATTTTTATAATAAATAAATATAGGGTGATCAAAAATTGACATTAAAAATATACTTTAAAAAATCGTTAAAAGTTACTTTTTTCAAATGGAAACCCCCAATTTTTATAATTTTATCTTATTTAACACTTAAAATAAGGGTGACTTTGTATAAAGTTGTCTATTCCAAAAATTTGTAGTTTTTGAGTTATTGCCGATTTAACATTTTTAATTCTAATAATAGCAGACGGCTTCTAAGTTTTCTTGTTAGTTGGCCATGACGGGGAGGCCTGGCGAGAACAAAACCAATTGGTTACTATAGAAACGTAATATTTGTTGCGTTGGACAATTAACTACTAAAATATTATTTATTTATTATAGTAATTATAATAATTATTAAACTAATAATCATGCCGGGGCGATTAAATTACACACACGAGGATTATTTGAATTTGTTTATTATCTATGGGGAATCTAACAGAGTTTTAACAAGAACATGCCAGATATTTGCTGATAGATATCCAGATAAACAGAAACCGTCACCGAACAGCGTTAAACAAATGTTGGAAAACTATAAAAATGTTGAAACCGTGAAGAAAAAAAATTAATTAAAGAAAGCCCATTATAGTCTAGTCTACACAAGAGCACAACTTATTTTTTCAATAAATGTTGAAAATGTCCACCTTGTACTTCCAAACATTTTTCGCATCTCCAAATAGATTCCTCGTGGGTAGCCGCTCTAATTAAAGCTGGATAAACTTTCGAACGCGTCCCTTACCCTTGCCATACAGACCTCTTTCGTTGTTACTGGATTAAAATAAACGATTCCTTTTATCGTTCCCCATATAAAATAGTCTAAGACTGTCAGATCGGGGGAACGAGAGTAGTTATAATAGGGGAGCGCCTCCTCCTCCTCCTCTTCCTCTCTCTCATGTCCCTCATTCTTAACTTCCTCCCCTTTTATTCTCATTCGCATCATATTTTTTAATTTTTTCTCTTTGTTCTCCCACATTTGATTTTGCATTCTTAAGTCTTATAAATAGGTGCATCATGATCATTTTAGTATGCCGAGACACATTTACTAAGCTGTGCTCGAGTTGCGTAAAAAGTTATTTTTGAATTTTTCCACCAATTTTGTATAAAACAAAAAGAAAAAATGTGTCAAGTAATAAGTGAATTATGTGTAATCGCGAAAAATTAACTACAACTATCAGACAGTTAAAAGTTAAATATCTCAATTTCTTTGAAGTGATTTCGAAAGATGAATACACCAAGCTGTTTTATCCACTGAAACGAGATTATTTGGAAGCAATTGACTGTTGTGATGATTATTTAGAAGGAATTATAAGCCTTACTACGTTTTTCAATACATTTGGGAAATCATACTTTGTAGGAGAATTAAGCCACCTAATAGAATTTATAGGAGAAGATTGCCAATTTATACCTGCTATTATTGCAACCCAAAAGAGGTTTCAATTATACGAAGATAAAAAACAGGTATTATCAAAGAAAGTTAATCCTATTCGCAAGAGACGTCCCCCTACATATTTAAAATATTATGTTAAATAAATGAAATGGCTGAGTTGCTGATTGCAGTTAAATTATTAGAGGAGAAATTTAGTAATCTTTCAAAAACCTATTTCTCATATTGTATGGCAAGTGGTCCGGAGTGGATAGACTTTTATTGTAATCAATCTGAGGAATTCGTAAAGGCTGCCCTCTGTTGCAACAAATACATTGAAACATTAAATTTTTTTCAACTTATTCAAGATCTAAAAGATATTGGCTTTGGTTACTATTTAAAAGACTTGAAGCAATTTATTGACGAGGATACTATTCTTCAAGAAATTGAAAAGGAAGAATAAATTTAATAATATTTACAATGGAGCAAATGGTTACTGAAATGTATGAAGAGTTTATTATATCTGCTGCATACTTCCAATATTTATCAATTGTAGGCGAAGAAGACGCAGAAGCACAAGATTTGTCAGCATATGTTAATAATATAGATCGAATGAAACAATGTAAATTAGCCGCTAAATTTTGTAATGATTATTTAAAATATAAAAATGAGTATGAACTTTTAAATGAATTTAGAAAATTAGATTTAAGGTATCATATTAATTGTATTCAATCATGGTTGGTTAATGCAAAATAAAAAGGTAATTAAGTTTTTTTTTTATATTTTTATTCATTCATAAAACAATTGTCATATAAAAATAACACATTTGTCAAAGCACACATACAAGGTGATTTTGAATGATAGAAGCATTTTGGTTCCATTAGCTTTAGCGCTGGTTGTTCATCTATTTCAATCACATGCTTTTTAGAATATTTCTGTATAAAATCCTTTTTTTCGCTTCCTTTTACAAAAACAAAATCTGCTTTCTTCGTAAGTGTTTCAATTATTTTTGGGAAATGATGTAATGGAGTAAATCCATTATTCCAATGTATACAATGATAATTTTTCGTTAACCATACCGCCTGCTTGTAACAATCAGGTGAAAGAAACTCCATTGGAAAAGGCTTTTTAAAAATGTAATGAGTCATTTCATAACCATCAAAAGCTGCAAGCTCTTTCGGTATAAATTTATTTTTTTCATCTTTGAATCCTTGAATATCTATAACCAATCTCATATTTTCAAAGCAGCAAATTTTTTAATGAGACTTTTTTTACTTGAATAATTTGCAATTTCTTCTTTCAGTTGATTAATTTTAAAAATAAATTTTTCAATTTGTAGTTGTAGTTTTGATGTCATTATTAAAACTAAAAGCTTTTGAAAATTTCTTTAAATTAAATCGAAATATGAAAATAGTGGGGATAAAGTTTATAATTGTTTCACAATTTTAGTAAGAGGGTTGTAGCTAAATAATTTGTCATGTAAAATAAGACAATAAGCAGAAGTATCTTTTTTAATTGCATTGTGTGTCTCAAATTCAATTCTCATTACTACGGATCCCGTTTGAATTGTTTCTTTTTGATGGGAGCAATCAATATGTGTAATAGGACTAATGTTTTTGAATTGTTCAGGATTAAAAATGGGTTCATTTGGAACACCATAGTAAGACTGTCTAAAGTTGGCAAACATTTCGTATAAAGCAGAAAATTTGTTTTCTTCGAAATTTAAGTACAAATCGTGATAAGGATATCTTTCAGAATTTAAATATACTCTAATATTTGACAAGGTAATATTGTCAAATTTACTCATATCTTTAACAATTTTCCCTTTTCTGTTTTCTTGAAAGCCAATCACAACATGACGAGGAGCTTCTAGTTTACTAGTTGTTTTTACCGGCCATGTGTGACGGGTTGTTTCGGTTAGAGAAGAATATTCAACAAGTTCCCAACTCCTGAATCCTATCAATATATCTTTATTTGATTCTAATATTTTTGATAGAGCAAGTTGTTGTGGCATATCAACTAGAATGTGAGGAACTTTCCAATAAATTTTATCGAAAGTAACCAATGGAGTGTCAGGAGCAGTAACAAGGTGTGCCGGATCTTCTTTGAAAATAACACCATCTAAATCATCAGTTGATCTAATAAGAACCAATTCCTGTTTCATATTCATAATAATTTTTCTGTAATCTTCAAAAAATCCTAAAAGCATTTTTAGTGGTATGGATACGGAGAATTTTCCATCATTATCAACTAAAATTGTATCACCTTCTTTCCGATGTGGAAACCAACCTGCATTTTCCAGTTTTAAATTTTCGTTGGTATTGTGAGAAAGGTAGCTTTTTAAGGTTGATGCTAATCCAACATTTCTTATTGAATCTATAGTAATTCCGTTTAGTTCATAGCGGATTTCTCTGAACAAAAAGGCTATACCATTGTTAATAAATAGCAATTCTTTCTTATATTTACCTTCTGTATTAGTTAATTTTCCTTCGATATAAAGTAAACTATCTGATGGTAGAGTGTAAGCATCGAGTTCTTGAACTGGGATCCTTATTTCATCATTGTAATCGAATTTTGAAGAAATATATGGTTGATATGTGTGAAGCTCAGAACTGACGATGGAATTGTCTACATAAAGCTTTTCGTTTACGTTTAATATGTTCATTATTTTAAAACAGTGAAACCCAAGGATGTGAGAAATTTACGATTATCTCGTCTTAACTTGTTGGTGTTGGATTTGATACTGAACTGTTGTTTAGGCTTTTTCTTTTTATAAGTTTTTACTTTGTTGATAGTGGTAGGGGCAAGTCTCATCCCAAGGGCTCTATTATATCTAACAACCATTTTATATTTCACTTGTTTGTAAATGTAACCTTACTATTATAGTTTCTCCTCTAAAACTGATAAGTTCTCCGTCTTGATCAACTATTTTAACTGTTATATTGTTAATTGCTTTGACGCTAACTGGAAAATACAAAATGGGCAAAGGAGATTCAACTATTTTATACCCTGGAGCTACAGTTGGATAAAACTGGTGAATAATATGAACAGGTTTACCATTATTGTAAGAACCGACACAAATATTACAGTCAATACAAATAGCATTCACCTTAGTTATTTTTGCAACATTATCTGATTCTTCCTCTTTCATAGCTTCTAGTATCCTGCTATTAAAACCCAACATTTTTCCTATCGAATCTTCCTTGGTAAAATCAATTATTCTACTACACATTAAAAAAGTTTTTAGAGTATTAACATTTGCTTTTAAAAGAAAAAAAATTTTTTCATTCGGAAATAAATCTTCTATACTTTCTCTTATGTATGTTTCTATATCTGTAATGTCATAAGTTCCGTCGGGAATAACAATTACTTTTTTATCTATATAAAATTTATTATATCCTTCTTTTATATTGGGGATAGTCATAAACGTTTCAAAATCAGCTAAACCCAGGTAATATTGTTTTTCATCCTCTAAATATATGGGCGGATTAAAATCAGCAGACAAAACAGAACTGTTTCCTGATATGGCAATTGTGGTAGACATTGCAGTTTATTTATGAATGAGATATTACAATAAATAATGAGTTTATATATTTTTTTGCAAAAATTTTAGGGATAGTTGACCACAGTTATATGAATTAAATTTTTGTTTATTTTCAGTATAAAAAAGTATAAAATACATCCACTTTGCCATTCGAATTAAAATATTTGAGAAGTTCAAAAGGTGGTTTTAAATTTCCATAACTATCAAAATATATTACATTTTTGTTATTTTTAATATAAGCAGTCCAATGAGATCCTTTATTTTGTTTTTTATCCAAATTTACAATACCACATTCTTTCAGATTAATTTTTTTT
This sequence comes from Kuschelorhynchus macadamiae, assembly GCA_030620095.1. NCBI lineage: Eukaryota > Metazoa > Arthropoda > Insecta > Coleoptera > Curculionidae > Kuschelorhynchus > Kuschelorhynchus macadamiae. Next base: position 4,775 of record JAUTXW010004414.1, on the reverse strand, counting down.
GGAAGTTCATCGAGCATAAAAACACCTCTAAAGCCAGTTATTTTTAACAGCTTTACATATTTAATAATATCATTGTTCGTAAGTGCTCTTTTTGGAAAACTTATTTTGAGTTTTTTTTTTTGTCTGATTGCTTTCATTTTGACGGATCCTCCTTTATAAGGTCTAATAAATAGTCCCTTTCCTTTATATGGTCTAATATATAATCCTTTCCCTTCTTTAGAAGCATTTTCCATTGCAATATTATGTCTATGTATTTCTTCTAGTTGCTGTTTAGCTGCTTTAGCATCATTTACTGCCTTAGCAATTCCTGCCGCGCCTCCACCTAGTGCACCCAGGGCGCCAAGAATGGGAAACAAAAGAGGTAGAAATCCTCCAATTTTTTTGGGCGTTCGAATGATACGTTTTTTTCTCAATTTAAGTTTACCCCCTTTTGTATTTTTTAATCCCAAACCGAACTTTCTTTTACCCTTCATTATTCCTGCAACACTTAAAGCTGCAATTTTTTCACCAATAGAAGAATCTTTAGCTTTTACCCTATCCCAGGCTTTTTTTTCTAATATTTGGTCAGATATGTGTCTTTTTGATAAATCTTCAGTCTGAGAGTAAGATATATCATGTTCTTTGCAAGCGGAATCCAATGGATTTATACCAACGTCACCTCTAGTTAATCTTTTTTCCAAGTTGGTGCCGGGACCACAATAATTATATCCTGGTATATGAACTTCGAAAGGTAGTTTGCTAATTAATTTATTTACTAAACCAGAGCCTTTTCTATTACGTGTTTTAATAGTTTTTTTCAACTTATGGCGACCCACAGTCATTGAAGTTCTTATTATACTAAAAGCACATTGACATTTTTCTGGTATAAATACTTTTACAGCTAAAAATATTTACTAGTGTGATTAAGAATGAGGATTGAAAAACAAAAATTCTCATTACCAGTAAATAATCATGATGAAAAATTTTAAGTAAACAGTTGAGAAAGCATGGTGACTTATTTTGCGGTGGTTCAAAAAGAGGGCTTATAGTTGGTTGCAGTGGTAGCGGTAAAACCAACGTTATGCTTACACTGCTCGAGCATCCAAATGGAATTAGGTTTGAAAATGTCTATGTTTATTCAAAGTCATTAGATCAACCAAAATATGAATATTTAAGAAAGTTGTTAAAACCTATGAAAGAAATTGGATACTTTGAATATGATAGCGATGAGAACATTATTTCACCTCATGAGATAAAGCCAAATTCCGTTATCATTTTTGATGATATTCCTTGTCATAATCAATCTATTATTAGGGACTATTTCACGCATGGAAGGCATAGAAACACCGATTGTTTTTTTATTTTTCAAGGATATTCCTCAATCCTTAAACGTCTAATTCGAGAAAATGCAAACTTATTAATTTTATTTAAACAGGACTGTTTGAGTTTAATACATATATATAATGACCACTGTATATTGGATATGACATTTGATCAGTTTAAAAATATTTGTGCTAACTGTTGGATGGATCCATATGGCTTTCTTGTAATTGACAAAGATTGTGAAGTAAATCACGGCAGATATAGGAGTAAATTCGATTCCTTTATATATTTATAAAAGTAAAAAATTTGCAGTTTTATTTCATTTAAAACTTGTACAGCATGGATAAACGTTTAGCTCGAGAATTAATAAGATCGAGACAAGCCGTGAAGCAGAAATATCAAAGCTTGAAATTAGCTACTTCTACTGCTCAGTCCGAATTAGAACAAACTTATAGACCAATAACACAACCACTTAAACAGCTAATTTCAAGTATTGGTAAATCCGAACCATTCGATTTAAAAGAAGAAAGAGTTTCAAAGTATGAAGATTTCAAAACACCTACAAAGCTTTATAAAACATCAACTCCGACGAAAAATATTCAGAAAACAGGAAAAACTCCGTCACTCCCTACAGAACTACCAACATTTTTAAATGACAGTAGTATCACTTCTTCCTCTCCTGTAGTACAACCATTGTCATCAACTGTTATAGCAGAAACTTCAGATCCTTCTAGTGACACAACAACAAATTTAAACTTGTCAGACATATTGGAACAAACTAGAAAAACAATTCAAACCTATGTTGGTACACCATCATATAAAGATTACTTAGCAGATTTTCATGAATTACCCAGATCATATATTGATGAGGGTGTGAAAGATACACAACATAAATTTGACCATTATTATGGAATAGTTCATGACCTCGAAACGGATAAGTTTTCTTTTGGTTTAACACAGATACCGGTAGAAATTATTGGAAAAGACATTAAAGTGGGAGGAATAACGTACACAGGCACGCCAGGTTTATACGAATTGCTTTTCAAAAAAGAACCGAAAGGTTATAAGAAGGAAGATTTAGATAATTACATGAACATTCTAGCTAAAACAAATGTATATCGTAGGAATTTTGATTCAAATGAACAAGTTCAAGGAAATACATCACACAAATATGTTACAATAATAGGACCATATTTACAAAGAAAGGGGATTACAAAGACAAAAACCTTGCCAAGATTAGTTACAGCATTTAACAAACCAAAACCTCCGTTTAGAACAACTAGAGCCAAATCTACAGGAAAGGGATTAATTTTGAAAACAAACAGATCAAATACAGACTATGTATACTGGAATAATGTTAACGAAATTGTTGATAGGCTACGTTTATTAATTTCATCAAGTGATGCGGGAAATAATGCTCATAGTAACGAGATTATCTCTATTATTGAAGAATTAAGAGAAGATAAAGTAATACTATAAATAACAGCTATCAAATATAATCATATTTATTGTTTAATGAAAGCTCAACATGACAGTTGATAAATTTGGACGCCATATTTCAAAACAAAATCAAGAGAGAATAAGTGACATTAATAATTTAAAAAGGAGATTAGGTGAAAATGAAACAAATAATGAAATCTTTGCTAAAAAGCTTAAGGTTTTTGATGAAAATTTTTTAAAGTATGAAAACCAGATTAAAGGATGCTATACCTCAATTGAAAACGTTAATAAACAGTTGCTAACGCTAAATCAAATAAGTAAAGATTTGCAATTTTTAAATGAACATGTTAAAAAAGGAAGACAAAAAATTAAGTGATGATATCAACAAAATTAATAAAATAATGGAAACAAATATAAGAGAAGTAATAATTGAAAAACACAAGGAAAAAATTAAACAATTAAGAACTTTTATAAAAAGGTTAGATGATGAAAAAAAAAGAAATCAAAATAGCATTCTTAACAGTAGAACAATTGACCAACTCACTTTGGAAGAAAATCAACAATATATTTCCTTGGAAAATATAATGTCCAGTGTAATTAAGAAATTAGAACAAGAATTAAATAAAACAGAGGAGGAATTAAAAAATAGTGATAGTAGATCAACTACTTTCTTAACTGGAGAGATAAAAAAATCCTTTAATGCGTTAGAAAAGGAGATTACTAAAATTAGTAAAATTTTAAATGAAAAAAGTTATACAATACAAATTGATAAATTGAATGAATGGGAAAAAACATATAAAAGTTATATTTCGAATTATTACAAAACATAGAAAGTGAACTTCCTTAAAATTGAATAAACAAGTTTGTTGTCATGACAACCGTTAAACAACAAGTCGTTAATGAATTACATAAACCTGCTAGAAAAAACTACAAACGCAGAAGGGTGGTAGTGAAAGGGTTAAATGATCTTTTTCAAGCTGATTTGGTTGAAATGTTACCCTATGCCAAATTTAATAAGGGATTTAAATATATCTTGATTACCATAAATGTATTTTCTAAGTATGTTTGGGCCGAACCATTAAAATCTAAATCTGGAAAAGACGTAACAGCGGCAATGAAAAAAATATTAATCAGTGCAAAAACTCCACCAAAAAACTTGCAAACGGATAGAGGGAGAGAGTTTTTCAATGTAAATTTTCAAAAATTTGATGCAACAATTTCGAATTAACCATTATAGCACGTTTTCCAATTTGAAAGCGAGTATAGTAGAAAGAGTGAACAGGACTTTAAAGAATAATATGTGGAAAATATTTAGCATTCAAGGAAATTATAAATGGTTTAATATATTAGCGGATATTGTAAAAGATTATAACAATACAAAACATTCTTCAATAGGAATGAAGCCAAAACAAGTAAATAAAACAAATGAAAATAGAATCTTGAAATCTGCATTTACTCATGCTAAAACGTTAGATATAAAATCTCCAAAGTTTAAAGTGGGTGATCACGTACGAATAAGCAAGCATCGAGAGGCATTTTCAAAAGGTTACACACCAAATTGGTCAAATGAGATATTCCACATTAAAGAAGTTAAGATGACAAACCCTTGGACATATTTAATTCAAGACGAAGATAATCAGGACATTCTGGGTGGTTTTTATGAGCAAGAATTACTAAAAGTAAAGCATACCGATGTGTATCTTATTGAGAAGATTTTGAGAAGGAAAGGAAACAAAGTTTATGTGAAATGGTTAGGACTTGATAAAAAATATAATACATGGATTGATAAAAAAAAAATATTGTTTAATTAAATTGAAATTAAATTTTAGTTAAATTTGTTTTATTTCTGTTCCTCACTTTATGCTTTAGCTGATACAAATTACAAAGTCTTAATGTGCTAATTAATTTCAAATAAAATTCACATTTACTAAACTAAAATTTTATTAAGTAAAACATCAAATACAATTTTTATTAAAACGTGTCAAATATATTTTATTTCTATGTTCCTCAGATAATATCGAATCTAGTAATAA